>CM060846.1:315938011-316175511 GCA_030762175.1 Metallyticus violacea | reverse complement strand
TAGCAAAGTGGTCGCGTGCTCTGCAACCCTGTACTTAGAGTGCGCAAGGTAAATTTGATGCATCATTTGAATAAAGCCTTTAATAACTTTAGCAGATTTTATCATATAAGTTAAACAGCAGGATGTCGTCTTATATAATTCCTTCGGTTCACAGTACATGCTTGGAGCGGTCGAACAGTCGACATAATGATATTGTTGAGTGATTAACTGTTTCCAATACTTCAGTGTTCAGCAAAAATACTTGACCCGGGATATTGATTTCCACAGTCCCCACTGACGTGGGCTAAGGAGCGGCCTTCAATATCGCTAGCTTCATCAATAAAGATAGAGATCTTGTTAGCTTCGATCTTTTGTCTAATACTTTTTACGGTATCCTAGCACTGAGAAGTATGTTTTCTTCTTATAATCGTCTCACTGGGAATTGATTTGCCAGTGTAGCGTTGCAGGAAGTCGGTAAGTTTTGCATTACTTCGTTCCCGCAGATGAATGTTCACTGAAACCATAACGTCTAACAATACTTTGGAAAATGTTGAACATTTACAGTTACTTGCTGCAGTTTGTGTTAGCAGACCTGCGCTGATGTTATCCTTTTGGCACCATTCTCCAGAGCGTGTATGATGTGATGTTGTATACTGTGAATCTTTTCTTTGCTGCCACTTTACCCCCACAAAACTTTCACTATAATATCAAACTATCGGTCGCAGATACGTTTTTGCCAAATTCAGAAACTTTTTGGTTTAAATGGTACTTTACTTGACTTTACTTTCGGCATTGTAGAGCGCAACTGAACTGCGACTAAAACAGACCCTTACGCACCAGCTGATTTCCAGGTCACCAAAGTTACTGTTTTCCTAGGTTTCCCATTTTCCTGAGAAGGGCAGGTGTAAAAACAATAACTTTCCTGGAATGCAGTAAACCGCAGTCGTCTCTAGTCGTATAACGTTTACATCGGCAGTATTATAAACCAATGGTCGCACGAAGAGAGGCTCTGTGTTACGTCTTACTTCTAAATTCCCAGAACATGTAACTGGCTATTTTAATAACACTTCCTGGCAAGTCACTAGAAGTTGTGAACTTCATACGTAAGGCTCAATATCTTTCCCTACTACCGCAGTTATTTCAAGGTTAAGGCGTGTCTCATTTAAAAAATCATCCTAGCTTTGCTTAAACTAGGAAGGGAACAGTACTACATAATAGGAAAAAATTAATTAAATCTACAATTAGGCATATATTAGACGCATCGCTAAAATACAAACAAATGAATACAAATAAGAATACTAATAATGTACTAAAACTGTAAAAAATTTACCTAAAATATTAAAATGTCGAAAAAATTACTTTAAAAATGATCGTTTTATATCTGAGAATTCAAAATCCCGATTTATGTATATGTTGGCATTACCTAAGACATTTTAGATAGAAGATGACATAATGATGAATATCCGATTCCTGTTCATCACACATTGCTGAAATACATCTATACGATCTTCTCAATTTCAACATCCAGACATTCAGTACGTATTTTTATGCATCCATGAAGATTACATGTATAGATTGCAATGTCTTTCAGAAGTCTCCATAATCACATAAATGGGCAGTGATCGCAATAGAAATATCACTGTATAGGTGCTAAATAACGTGTAACGTTTTGATTTTCCTTGTATTATTAGATGATATCTTTACGTAAATAGTAGGACAGGTAGGAAACTATGTGAGATAAATGCAATAACTTCCAGTGGTGAGACTGATATTTAAATAGATATGCGAAAGAATTTAGATTAAAGAAATTATTTGGCAGTCATTCGATGGCAAGTATGCCCAGTTATAAACTCCAAAGCTTTTATCAGATGGCAAGAGTAATAGCAGTTACACAAGATAACTTAATAAAATTTATGAGCGATATATCCTGAATACACAATTTAAAGAATTTTCAATCTTTTCCCTTGTAATTTAGACTTTGTAGTGGGAGGTGCAGATTCGACTCCTGTAGAAATTGTAAACTGTAATTATAAGGTTTTACGATTTAATTACTTATTAATATGTGTCTTGCAATATATGTTATTTTATGAAGTGCACTTGGGAAAGCGACCCTTAAAATGAGAAATATCAAATGTAACATGTCAGAAACGTACGGAAGAAAGGAGAATTTCAGCCATTCGGAAGGCGAGTTTTCGATTCCCTCTTCGAGAGTCTTCTCGCAACCAAATGTTAAGCCAATCAGAGAATAGGATTTAGGACAAGTCTGGAATATTTTAAATTTTGAATTCTCGCACAGTGACGCATAAAGAAAACATAAAAAGCCCAATTTGGAAGCTTTGGGAGCAGTTTGGTCGAAGTAGCGATCAGGACAGTTTTGTAGACGCAATCAGTAGGAGCATTTGGCTGTAATCAGTGAGGCAGTGTTAGGCCTCGATGAATTTCAAATAGTAACAATAATCTTATTGTGTGGCTTACGTCTGAATGAAAGTTATTTAATAAAAATTATGTTCGAGAATGAACACAGAAAGTATCTCGGAAAAGTAATGAACAGTGGTCGAATAATTTGTTCACTTATCAAGATTATTAATAATTATTAATAAATCACTTGTGTGACCTATAAAAGAAAATCGCGGGAATACTTTTTTTTCAACTCCTTCCCAGTGGTCAAGACGTGCCGTGAATTACAAATGAACTTTAAAGTAAACTCTGTGAACTGTCCAACCAACATTGTTATTTGACAACATCCCATCCATCGTCCTTTCCTCCTTTGTGGATTAAATACAGGAAAACTCGAGAAGAACGCCCCCTCTGAAAACTGCCGGATATGGTGTTCATGACATGAGTATTGCCGAGGCATCTACGGGAATTGAAGATTCATTAGCGGGGAATAATCGAAATAACAGCCGGAGACAGACAAAGGCTCTTGCTTTGTTTTATTTACGGACGCTTTTTAACATCTCAGGTCATCAGCGTCCCATTCAATTCAGGCGAAACGGCCGATAAATTTGAGGGCTCTTCTTTCAGGCTTGAGGTTCTTTATCGTACCGTAAATGTACGACACGGGACCCACGTCTTTACTTCCCTTCCGAAGGAAGCCATATTTAGGATTTTTACGCCCGAAAAAATCCATCGATCCTGGCCGGATTTGAACCCGCGATCTGGGGTTTAGGAGGCAAGTATGGTTACCACTACACCACCAGGACCGACTACACAGACAAAGGGCTGGCCTATCTAAAATCGGCCCGCTTAATCAATGTATTTCCAAAACCTATATTACATGAAATAATTCCCTCTTAATAAAACTGATTAATTTCCCTTACTAATTAATCATATCTTATATAATTAACCCCCACACAAAACCGCCGCAACGTGTTTATATTTTGGGACCAATAGAAGCTGAATCACTAAATATTATAATATGGGGCAATATTTATACAAACAGTTAAATGAATCTGGCAGAAATGGGTTATCATGCCCGTATTGAAACTTGCATTTAAATCATAACTGAAATTATGATTCAAGCATAATTTTGAAAGAAAATTAAGCTCATCATGTGAGAATAGACATTATAGGTTATTATTTGCTATAAATAACTAAAACTTTATAAATGTGCATTTTCTCATGGCCAAGTCCATATATAAAATGGCGAAAAAATAAATAAACTTAAAATCTGTCTATGCTTAATGATGTATGAAAATAGAAACTCAAAATAATCACAAGTAATATCACAAGAGGGTCTGAGATTGCCAATAAATTCACGAACGTAATGGGTAAAACCCAGACCCTAGAGTGGTATTTATTAGGATTGTTTCACGAAAAAAATAAGAACTTAAATTTAGTTCCCCTGAATTTGACTTGCAAAATTGTAGCACCTGTATATTGGTATATTAACAATAATATAAAATATTATAAAGTTATACTAATTATGAATATTCAGAAACAATGAGATGAAATAGACGATAATCGACTGTTACAATCGCTATTGTTCAATTTACTAATATCAACTGAGAAAAACAAAACAGATAACATTTTACCATTCTGAACAACGTCTTTATTAAAATTTATGGTTGCTTAGGCAGATGTTGCTACATAATTTACAAAATTATTTCTGGTTGTTTGGTCGAATACAAATAATTGCTTGGGTGAATACATATTTAGTTAAATATACAATTATTGAAAACACAGTTATGAAATTTGAATGAAGTGGCTGCAATTTCTTTGGATACAAAGGATATTTTAGAATCAGTTGATGAAGTTGTGGAAGCAAAATTTCGCACTTTATTTAGTATTGCCGAATGATATTCTTGATTAATCTGTATGATGGGTGTATCAAGGACTTTTGTGCGCAATGTTTGGATTAGCATATTAGCAGAATTTTCTTCTGCAGAGAGGAATTTTCCTTATTTACTTGGTTTGAATAATCTTCCTTGCTGTTATAAATTCATTATTGGCTCGTTTATCCAATTTTGCGTTTCATCAAGAGTCTTTATGGATAATGGGTTTATAAATACATAGTTAATTCAACGCAAACGACCGTTTACTCAGTAATAAACAAACTGGCCAAATTTTTTCATACTCAAGAAAAAGTAATAAGCGATAATTATGTTTTACGTAATAAAGTATTTGAAGAACTAGATAAAATTATTTCATGAAGGATAAGGGTTTAGTAAGGAATTAGCGGGAATAATTCTGCAAAAAACTAAAGGTAGGTTAAGATAAAGTACCAATAGATATTAACATTAAACAGTTACTTATGGCATTATGTGTTGTTGGAATTTTCCAATTTGTAGTTCGTGGCGATGCAGTTAATGTATTTATATGTAATGTTTCAGAGGATTTTGTATCCTTGCAGTCTCAATATATTATATTTCCTACAGGCAATTAACAGGATCTCTAAACGGCCAATCTTCTCTTCTGTGTACTTTTTTATTTTTCATTTCCGTTTACAATGTATGTAAAATGATTTTCACTATTTAATATCCCGTTTCGCAGTTATATTACAGTTGGCCTTCGCAAAAAAGGCACAACATTTAAATATTCGTATTTCAATTACTAATGATTGCACTTGAATGTTGGTTTTGCAGGCAAAGCCCCAGTCCTTGTAGGTTGGAAAAGCAGGTAATATTTCATTTATTGGCAATATATTACGCACGATATTTTTGGACGGCAGTGGAAACCTTTTTTATTTCTTTTTTTTTTTTCCGAATATACAGCTATTCAGTAACGTGAATTAAGTAGGCTTTGTCATTTTTTGCGTAATCATCTTTATTTTGTTTTCTTTCGCATGAATTTACACTTGGCGAAAAGCAGGTCGCTTAAGAAAGGTTGAGATAAGATTAGATACGATATCCATTAAGCGTTTGCATGAATATCTCAACTTATTTGCCCATCAAATCTTTTGAGACCCAGCGAGAATGGTCTTATCTCAAAGTGCTTTTGATTAACAAAACGAACAACAGGCAACACCAGTCGTAAAATCGGAAACGGAAGGCTTCATTCTTTTCGCATTCCAGAAAAGATACAAGAAGTGAAGGAATTGCTGTGTAGTGAAAATGATGATCCAGGGACAAGTTTGAGTTTTTGCGAGACAGCGCGTCAAGCAGATATAAGTAGCGTAATAGTATGTTGGATTTGGAGGTAAAATGTTTCAAAAGTAGTTATGTAATTATGCTAAACAAACCGCTAGACAAAACCACAAGCTTGAGTGTTGACTCTCTTGGATAAATTCACGAATAGGGCAGATAACCCAAAAAATGTGGTTCACAGATGAAAGAAAGTTTATTATTGAGATTCCTAAAAACACTCAGAATGAAAGAGTATTTTTTCTAATGTCGCTGAAAAAAGTTACTACACCTGAGAGATAATTGCGCGAAATATTACATTTCTCATTGATGGCTTCCGGTGGAGTTTCGAATGAAGGTAAAATAAAGTTTTCTTCGTTGAAAAAAGTATCAAGCTATTACATAACCATACTGAGAAAAAGTCCTTTTTTTTTATGCTTCCAGAAATAGAATATATTATACCAAATGGCTATTTCATGCAAGATGGGGCACCATCGCATTAGACAAAACGTACGGTGAAAAAACCTGCAGATGAACTGTGGTGATTTCATAGCACCAAATTTATGACAACGCTGCAGTTCAGATATTAACCGTAAGGATTATTTTGCGCCAGTTACAAAAGTCATTTTGCTATAACACAAGAATTTGTGACAAAGAACGTCTAAAATAGTGCCCTTTAGAATGTTGAGACCAGCTTTAAGATCCTTTGCTATTTCGAAGTAGTAAGGGTGCTACTAAGGGTTGTTCAGGGACATGGTGGTCATATAAATCATTATTAAGCATTTTAATTAGGAGGGATAGGTCATAAGTCATGGTAACAAGGGACAACAAGAAAAATCTAAGATATACGATTGAAAGTATGAGGAATGCATTTTCCAATGAAACCACCAGATGGTGTATGTGAGCAGAGCTGCGTGTCTCAGGCCGCCCCGAAATTCAGTTGGTGAGGAATGGTCAGGAATGCTCATGAATGAGGTCACGTGCGTATGTGAAAATAGCATTTCTCCGCGGCAAGAATGCACGAGAATATCACACAGAGCTACGGGAAGCATTTTGTGTGCGTGTCCTTCTATCGAACAGTGGCAAGGGGGACAGACTCCTTTCCCATCTCTGGCAAGGAACAGTTGATGAACTTGGAGACTACTTCGAAGGTTGTAGATTACCTGGGAGATCCATCCTGTGACAGATTTGCAACCTGTGAAAGTAGTTGTGTGTAACTTTTACTCAAGTCATAATAAACCAAAGCTGTCCGGTTGCCTTTGCTTTACCCTTTATCCTACAAGAGCTGCCTACGTCCAGCCTTCCGTTGGTGGCACCACTCGGAAGTAAATGTCATATACTTTCAATCTTACATCTTAGATTTTTCATGTTATTCCTTGATAGCGAGAAAAAAATAGTTACCATGATACATTGTCTGTAAAAATGAACTGTTTGCATCACGCTCTAGTAACTAATAATTACCCTGAGGTTTTAAATGAGCCTTAAATCAATGTAATTATTTGTTGTTAATGTACAAAACTGTATCCTTTCAACAGTACATGAACTATAAATAAATGTTATTCATCTCTAAAGATGGAAACCTTAAAATATCCTGCCTTTTTCAGCCACTGTGTACATTTCAGAAGAATAAATTACTTTTAATATAGTCGTTGAAATTAAAAACGGGTTAGCGTTAAACATGTGGATATAATGACCTGCTATTCAGCTGTTACTTTGACACCAATATAGAGAAACCACGCAAACATTTCGAACTTCAGACACAAGAGAGAGAAAAAAATTATGCTTAGGAGAAATGATTAATTTTACTTATTCATTATTTATTATCTTGATGTACCTCATAGCTCTCAAAACCAATTAAATAGCAGCCCTGACAAAATTCATAAGTTGCATTTTTAAAATCATATCTAGTTATATGTATGAATCGGAAACGTATGTGTTTAACTTTGAACCTATAAAGAGGAACGAACTTTTCTATTGCGTGAAATTAAGTGAATGACATCTTAGTTCGGTTCCTTCAGTACCAAAACAAAGACGCAATGAGTTGGTGAAGATCATTGAGTCATCCAATTATCTGATGAACGACGTGGCGGCGGGGGACTGCATCGGCCGATAAGTTATCTTTCGCTGTCAGCTCGGCTACTAGAGATGGGGGAAGGGCGAAGAAAGACGAGAAATGGTGATAGAAACACTACAGTGACCGTCTAATAAATTCTAATATACTAACCCATGTCACGCAAGGCGGTGCTATAACTGCCATCCTTTACTTTAAACACGTTTCTGGCATCCATTTATAAAATTACATTTCCATTCTTAATTCTGTTGTATAAATTAAATTTATCTTTTGACGGATGTCATCCTTTAGCTCCTCTAAAGTTGTACATACTACGAATTTATCCATCGCATTACACGGGCATTTCTCTTTAAAGATCTGCTGACAGCACAAGCAAACTCGGCACTGAAACAAGAATCATAAATAATCTCTCTTGCAATAAAATAACTAGGCGTAGTATTTGCCATTTAGTACTCTTAGCAGAATTTACTGTAGGATTAGACACATGTTGTTTCTTTCATGCTTGGTAGCGCGAGACTCAATGCCAACGTAGCTCTTCAGTTAACCATACTCGCCCACCCACTCCGACTGGTGTAGCCCAGCTGGCCTCGAGCGAATGCAGGCCCCAGTCATCGCATAAGTCGTTAGACAATTGGATGACTTGATATTTGTGATTTCGCCCCGGAAAGTTTTAAAGTATTGTTGATATCTGTCGTCTCGCAGTCTAGGTTGGGCTCACAAAAAAGATAAAATGTTATTTTCTTGGTGTACTACAGTCGTTGCATTATAATATGCTAACAATGAAGAATGCAGAGTATTGCTATTTCCCGCAATATTGTACTTATACATGGGACTAATTACGCTGTTCTCTAGAACATTTTTCAAAGAAAGGAAGGAATTTCTATAACTTCAAGCTGTAGCAGCATTGTAAGTTTTATGATGGGACGCGGTCTCTAGCAAGAACGGTTGAAATATCATCAAGAGTGAAGATGGTGCTAAAGTGGAGAATTTCACGTAAAATTATGCTCATACTGTTTCTGAGATTTATTTGCCAACAAATGGAGAAAAGGTAAGAGTATCAACTGGAGAATTCTAACCTATTGTTATTTCAAGAGTACACCTATGAATTGATAGTAGAGGAAATAAACTGATGTAGACTATGCTTGTTCAGTTGCTAAAGCTCTTCCATTTTTGGAATTGATCAGACATTTGAAGACCATTAGTAGATAGTATCTTTAATTTCAAGTGTTTCAGTTGAACAATTAATTTCATTTGCTACTTTAAAAATAATAATTAGCAGAGAATCCTTCTTAAGAAAGAAAAGTGCAAGATCCCTAAGCTCTTCCATGCTAAGTAATTAAAATGAGACGTAATGAATGAAAACTAGGTTTTCTTACTTGTTTACTTTGTTGCATTTTACTGAAATGCGTAAAAGATACAGTGCAAATCTCGTTCGAGCATTTTAGCAATACTTTACTATTATAGTTTCCTCCACAGTGATTGGTTTCTCAGGCCCAATGAATGTATTGGTATCGAGAACCATTGTAGCGTGTCTGTGAACCGCTTCATATAATTGTTTTTTTTTTTACAAGAATAAAATAGGATTAATGAAATTATGTGTACGCTGCAAACGTCTCCAAGGAACTCATCGTCAAATAAATATAGGTAATATGTGATTAAGCTTCCCATGCTATTCTTCTGCACAAAGTTGCACTTTTTTTCTTTCATGTAGCTGCAACTGCATTACTATTAGTGGACAGGTAAGATAAGAGCAAAACATTTGGTTGCTCAATGACAAACTTGGTTGTGGGGATGCTACTTGACATACTAGGGTAGTTGCAAAATAATTGTTGGATTGTCAGCTTTGTAGTTTAGCTATGGAAGATGAGTAGTACTATTGAATCTTTAAGTTAATTATTTAAAGTGTTCCTAAAACTGCTTTCAACTATATGTGTAGTGTTGCTTTACCGCCAATTCCTTCCCTCCCTCCCTTTCCTCGGTTGTTCCGAACGGTAGAGAGAGCTAGACCACTTCCCTAACTCTACTTGTGTTTTACTCATGTCTTAGCTGCCCACTAATACCCACTTATACGATTTTTTAAACTGTCTGTACTTACACTGCTTCCTATTCCTGGATAACATTATTTGATTTCTTCGTTATGTTAACCATAACTTTACCGAATCATTTTATACATTTTATTGGAAAAATAGACAGGTACAGGTACAATTAAAAGTTCCGCATAGCTTTTATTTAATGTAAAATTTCCTTTATACAGGTTATCTGGGACGAACTCTACCAATAATAAAGTATATCAAGAACTAAAATGCATTTAAATGCTGTTTACTTTAAAAGACAGAGGAAATCGGCAATGTTTAGTCCTAGTCAATAAATCTGCACATCACATGTCTTGGCAGATATCCAGATGCTATTCAGTTTCTGCCAGGTGTTTTCTATAAAATCCGGTATAACATAAATTCCGATTATCCATCAACACAAATCAACCAGATCTACTGCTGAAGTTCTGTAGACATATTTAAATGTCCTCAAAGAAAAATATACAGTGGTTAGATCTTGGAAACCTGCTATCGGTCCGTCACGTCCTTATGTGTGAGGAGTTCCATGGTATTCATGTGGTATCTGAGGAATGGCATCATTCTCTACCATGTACAGATATACATTTAAATGATTGTGTTTTCATTGAAAAAGAATGAACTGATCACTTGATGCACCATGAGACCGCACCAAACATTTATTTTAAGGCTGCCTCGTGGATTTTCGGAATCCATATCACGAGGAACATGAAATATGCATTCTTCGGAAGTAAGCAAAGCAAACGCATGGACGCGGAATATAAGTGACAGTGGATGGAATAACGGTGTCGTTAACTTGAAGTGGAAATATTGTCAGTAAAAAAAACTTGGTGAATATCTCTGTCTTTTGCAACAACAAAACTTTTTTTTAATTAGTTCCTGCATTTGTCGTCCTGGACGCTCTGTACTACCTGCATATACGTGTGATATGAAGTATATAGCTTATAGACGTTGTACTATAAGTTTTACATTGTTTAATATTTATAATTTCATTTGTAATTATTTAAAGTGCTATTTATTATGTAAATACGACTAATTGAATGCTATACAGCCTGAGACGTGAGCAGAATGCATTAATGCTATCTTTTTTTTTTTTTTTTTGAGCGGTGATTAACGCCCGTTTTTACTACTGAGGCACCACAGGCGGTGAACACTGGTGATACATGAAATGAAATGATAAATTGGAAAAGGATTTTTTTTTTTTTTTTTTTTTTTTTTGAGGAAGGAAATGTTCCAGGTCTAAGTTTAGGGTACTTCCCCGGCATTGCCAGTTATGACGACTGAGGAAAACCAGGGAAAAACCTCAGTCAGTGAGGACGGTCCTGGAGGGATTCGAACCCCATTAATGCTATCTTTTTTTTTTTTTTGATTAGTTTTATTTACGTACGCTCTTTAACATCTCAGGTCATCAGCGTCCCATTCAATTCAGGGCGTGAAACGGCCGACAAATTTTGCTCAGAGGCCTCTTTTTTCAGGCTTGAGGTTCTTTTTCGTGTCGTAAATGTACGACAAGGGACCCACGGCTTTACTTCCCTTCCGAAGGAAGCCATACTTAGGATTTTTACGCCCGAAAAAATCCATCGATCCTGGCCGGGTTTGAACCCGCGACCTTGGGTTTAGAAGACAAGTATGGTTACCACTACACCACCAGGACCGACATTAATGCTATCTGAGCGCACATTTCAGTTGTATAGGTCAAATTGGGGGGGGGGAAGCTCAAAATATGAAATAGCACAAACCAAACTTTGATTCTGTAACAAATTCATCGAACAGCCCTGAAATATTAATACTAGTGGACAGTGGCGGCTTGTAGTCCCTGAAGAAGGGTGGGCCAGAGGCATGGCTCATAACACAAATGGCATGGGGGAAAGATCGCTTTTGTCAAGGCTTGTACTCCTCCCTGACATTCTGTCATAATTGCAAGCCACTGTACTTTTTTGCTATAAACTTCTGGTTTACATGGAACTCTTCTAATTCAAGTGTTAAAGTACTTTCTACAGTAAATTCAGAAACAGAAATGAATTTTATGAATCTCTCAACCGGTTCACCTCCACTGATGTATCATAATATCACAACAAATTGTAACACCTGTCGTTTCATTGGTCTGTACAGAAACGAAACTTGCCCTTTCTATTTCTCTTCTCATTTCACTCCTATAGACGAAATACGTTTCTCACTTCACACGCGGTCAGGAATTTTTTTCAAACTGTATGTAGTTTGCCGTCTTGCTCAGTAAGCCCTTGCTTTCGGTTGATGAGGCCCAAATCGTTTCACTTTCAAACTAACAGTTAAACTTAAGTGCAAAAATGGAGTTTTCAATAAAACATTCATTTTATTCATTGCCACAAAAAAGGAACGCTTTTTGGTAACTTAACAGCCAGCACTGTGAAGTTAACTTTCCACTGACAAATAGTGAGGAAGCCACCAATTTCAAACAAAGTGCGAAAACAACTCCTAGTCAGTTATGCGAGGTATCAGTAACCCCCGACAGCTGACTCTAAGAAAAGAGTGAATACCATAGACCGTCTTCCTGCTGGCCCAAGAGAAAAAGCTAAGAAAGGCTAACCCATCTGAGAGGAAGTCAAATATAAACACTTGCAAATCTTTGCTAGTCATAAAGAAATAAGTTTAAAGCGTAAACATTTTCGGATTGGCCCATGAGCTACCCTTGCTAACGGAGGACCCTGATGCTACCGCCACTACAGTAGAGAGGAAATGCGCTTAATGCGTGAGATACAATTAAGAACTAATAGGCTATACATCGCTGTTTTTATTAATTATTTGTTTTAAAAGTTGACCAGGAGAACAGAAAACATTAAATAATCATGGAATTTTCTTTGGGGGTTCGGGCTCATCTGGCCCTTACTGACAGACCGTCCCTGCTTGTGGAGTTTATCTCTAAATTTACTTATTTTAAGAAAAAAGAAAACGAAAGAAAAAGTGTAAGCAAATTAAAACTAGCATTAATAAATTTCTAATGTTCTCGTCCACTGCTACAAATTTTACACAACAGGATGGACTTCTGATTTCCTTCATCTCCGGCTGTTTTTCTTTGAATCCATTTTGCTGAAAATTACAGTGGGTACCATTCAAGTAGCATTAAAATTAGCACCAGTATAACTAGCACATATGGAGCGTTTTCACGGTTGCAAAACAGAACTTATCTTGATAATATATACAGAATACACTGAATGAAAATTAAGAAAAAAGTACACTTTAATTAAAAATAGTCGAGACAAATTTTGAATTCCTAAAACCCTGATTCATTTAGTAAGTTGGAAGGATGCGTTCATGCATTATTTTGAATATTTGAATGTTCGGCAGAGAAAGTAAATGGTGGAGAGATAAATGCACTTTTCCTGTTTAAATAGGTAGTATTAAATAAAAGTACTATCCTGCTGTAGTTGCCAAACACGAAAATGTTTTTGAGTGTGTAAAAATGCTAGTTTTTCGGGTTCCAGAATGACATAATAAATACATGGAAATGCTGCAGTTGAGATAAACAAATGAATATCTGGAAGCGTAATAATGACGGGGACTAGCGTTAGCCAGGCTAATGCGGATATCGTGTAGAAGCTTGTGTTCAATGCGACTATTCTCGTGTGGCTTTTCCGCGGTAAAGGGGGCGGGGCGAAGGTTTGGGTGAAGCAGTGCACTGCTCTCGCGGAAATCAATATTTTTCTATACTTGATGTATGACGCTGCAGGTAATCGCGTAGTAGATACTGCAAGATGTGCGTGTGTGTTTGTGAGGTCATTTTGATAACAATAGAAGCTCTTCTGCACTCATATGTTGTTCAGAGTGTAGTTCTGGGGCATTGCACAATTTTTACACTGCTAATGTTCTATCAGATATTAATGAACATGTACAGGGAGAAGCTTATTCAATGCATGACAAGAAATATCTAAAGTATTGTTGCAAAATTCTGAATGGAAAGTCGTATCTACAATTGTAATTGATTAGCCACTACTTTTTCATATCTATGGACAAATATACAGCGGCATAATATACAGAATTTATATCTGTAGCATTTACACCAGTCGGCCTGCCCTGGAGGTCCACAAAGCATTAACAAATAATAGTGAGAAAACAAAAGATTGTGCAAATTTACGATAATTTATATATATACCATAATGGTTTCTCTTCCAACAGCACGCACTTTCGGCGTGAGAATTGTGTAGAGTGGGGCTCGCCTGCTGCAAAATTTCTTGAACTGTCAAAGAGGGCCATGAAATACGAAGCGTTTTGTAACAACTCGTGCGAAAAGGCGCTCCCTCTGCAAACATTTATCTAAAAAACAAACATCGAAGTCATGTGGAAAACAAAGAATCAGAGCTCAGTAAACAAAGTTCTATTAAACACGACATATCACGGCTTTCCTCTCTCATTTTTCCAGTTTATTGTTCAGTACTCGTAAATGGAAAATACCGGGGAGGTACTCTAAACTTAGGCCTGTAACGTTTCCTTCCTTAAAAAAAAAATCATTTCATCGTACATATCACTGTGATGCCTCAGCAGGTAAGATAAACACTATTATATATTGTTATCTATTATCAATATTGATGTTTCGCATGTTTTATGTAGTTTTTAATGTAATTATTATACTTATCACTTATTACTAGATGTAAGCATTACACCACAATAAATGGAAAATATTTAAAAAAATGTATTTTTTGTTTGCTAAAAGTACAAATTTTGTAAACCTGTGATAAAGAACTTTAAAAATAAAAACCTTGAGATTAAGAAGGTAAAGATTCCATTTAATGTTTCTTTCGGAAAACTGTAAAAGAAAAAAATAACTGTTTATCTTTTGATCTAATGGTCAGAAGTAACAACTTACAGTTATAAAGTTAATTTAAGGAACCATAGTAACTAAGCAAATAGAGCTATTTTTAACTATTTTCCAACTATTTTATATTAAGTGGAGCAAAATGTTTCAATATTTTCTTCTGCTTCTTCTTCTTCTTCTTCTTCTTCTTCTTCTTCTTCTTCTTCTTCTTCTTCTTAACGCAATTTAAATTCAGTAGTGTGAAAAAAAGAGAGAAATCACTATTTTACAGAAATTATTCTAATGTTTATTTATAAATATATGAATTATTATGAAAATAATAATTATTTTTCTTTCTTCTGGTTAAATTGCATAGTTATATTTTGTTTAAAGTTTTAAAATAACACATCGGAGTGCTTAGAAAATCAAAAGTCCATAGTCACTAGCCGGCAGCAATGTTATATAAAACACACACAAGCACGAACCTAGAGTCTGGTATACGTCACCACCATCAATGGCGGTGTTTGTACAAAATAAACAATCACTTTCTTGTCCCCATCGTAACCTTTTTGCAGTTATTGAGAACACAATGAACGATTTTAGCAATAGTTTCGAGTGCTTTTTATTTGTTCATTTGTTTGTTTATTTAATTTTCCTGTTTTATGCAAATCTTTGCTTCGTAAGCTCTGAGAGCGGGGACCGCCTCATTACGTTTGTACAGCTTAAGGACATCACTGGCTAAACCGTTAATAAACTCATCACTGATTCTGTTCTTCATTAAAAGTAAACATTTATTATTGCCTCTTTTTTCTTCTTCTCACTCCCCCCCCCCCTTACCTCGTCTTAACGTTGGTTACTTCCTGATTCTGCTTTTACATGTTTATTTCAAATACTGGATGTGTCTTTTGACTTTACGTTATTATTTCATTGACCTGGAAAATATATTCGGTCAAAGGGGCAAACAACTTTGCTCATCACTGCGAAATCACGATCGCATGGTAGAAAACTGTTATCTCAAATCGGGAAACTTGAATACTTCTAAATCTTTCAGTCATCGTGAACGGCACGATGTGGTTTCGGTTTAGCCCGGGCAATAGTCACTAAAGCATGCACTTCTTTGACTTCAGGAGAAATTTGATTAGCAAAAGTTAGAAAGTTAGAAATGTGTACACCTCACCTGACCTTTTTTTAGATGTGCTTTTGTGGCATATGTAGAATGTGGCTTTCTGGTGAATACAAAATGCAAAAACACATACCTTTCGGAGATAAAGCATTTCTTTTAAGGAAATGGAAAGTTTCGTGTACCATCAACCAGTTTTTTTCTCAACATTTCATTGTTGAACTTTATTGTAAAATTTCCACGCCCTCCGTTTATATTATCATTAAACTGCGTCACTGCGTCGAATGTATGTGTAGCACATACATTTAAGGCACAAAAATTTATTTTAGTGCTGAAATCCTCACAAGACAAGCAGATATCTGCTTGTGATCTTCCAAATCTATATCCATAATTTCTTTGTAGTAGTTTAAAATTACTCATATATTATAACGATTTAATTTCCAAATATTTTTCAAGATGCATGTAATACATTTATTGGCAGTTCAAGCCAGCTTCCAAGTATATTACAGGAGTGGAAGTTGATTGTGTGAATTGTTTTGTATATGATTATATATGGGCATCAAGTTTCATTATTGCAACTTTTGAAACTTTGTAATTTTTAATAGAGTTTAACGCCGATTTTTACTGCTGCGGTAGACACATGAAATTAAATAATAAATCGCGGAACGAAGTTTTTATAAAGTAAGGAAGCGTTCTAGGGGTAAGTTTGGAGTACATGCCTCCCCGTATTTACCATTTTTGAAGACTGAGGAAAAACCGTACAAGACCTCAGTCCGGGAGGCCGATCCTGGCCAGAACTCCCTCTCACGACTCCGTACCTACACAACCGAGACCATTCGTGTCGATGAATTCAGTAGCGATCATTTTGTTTACCTCGCATATCGGCTGTCTGGCTACATTTATCTACAATACAACTACATTACTATGACTTAAAATATTTTGCGACATACTTACAACCGAATCGAACCATTAATTGTAAAATATTTCAAGCAATTGAAAAAAAAATTGGACTCATAAATTTCAGGTCAATAAAGAGACAGTTTTCTCTTTCCTCTATCCTACCAAATGTAGTTACAATCTGTTCTATTCTGTCATGCCACTTCTCTTATCTTCTTCCGGGACTCAAATTCGAACATTATCAATGAATACCAAATTACACTGAATACACAAAAGAACACAATGACTTTTTTTTTTTTTTTCAAACAAGACATGACCAACCTTAAACATCATTCTAAGTAATGCGGTACTTAAAGGTCCTGCTGAGGTTAAGAAGGAAAACATCCCAGAATGTTTTCAGTTCTTTCTTTTCTTCAAATCAGTCATCTCATCCTTTCCTGTGCCAACCAGCAGACTAAGGCCTGGCTACAGGAAACCATTCCTAAGTTCAGGTCATGGGGAGGTTCCATATTGATTGTGAATTAAAGGCGGATATCTTGAAGACAGCCAAGGTCTCTTTAAGACGTCAAGGATGTTCGCAAAGACGGATCCCTCCAAAATCCTACCGATGTCAGGCAAACAGAATAAGAATCTGGAAACCGTAGACTGGCGAGTTATCAGCAGCAAAGGTGACCCAACTGGTCAAACTTTTGTATGCTCGATAGACGAGGAGCAACAAAAAAGCCACCAGAGCTTTAGAAAACAGAGGCTACTTAGTGTTAGGTAGAATCACACTCGTCATTTCAACTGAAGATGACAAAGATAATCCAGAGCAACCCACAGCACAGTAAGGCAGCATCGGTAGCCTTCTGTAAGAAGGTAAGAGAGGAAAATATCGACCAGGACCTCATCCAAGAGCCCTGGTTACATAAGGGACGGATAGTAGGGCTAGGCGAGGTATGTTGATTTATTGCACCTCCATTAATGACATGAGAACTTGTATCCTAGTCAGGAATGGGGTGCATGCCTTACCTTTATATGAATTTTGTTTCAGAGACACCACAACGGTGAAAATAAACCTCAACGTGGTACAGGGGAACAGAAGCCTAATCTTGAGCTCTCTACACCTACCTTATGACGGAGGGGATCCCCCATCAAGAAAACTAGAGCACTTGGAGGAACGGATTGAGAAAGATGGCGAGCAACTACTCGTGGGATGCGACGCCAACTCCCACCATGCAATATGGGGTAGTACCAACACCAACAAAAGAAGTCAGTCTTTGTTGAGCTATTTGCTCACCATTCATTTTTTATTTACTTAATGTCGGGTATAAACCCACTTTTTCTAACAAGACTAGGAAAGAGGTCATCGACATTATTTTTGGAATAGATAGCACGAGCAAACTGGTTACAGAATGGCAAATTTTAGACATATCATCTCTTTCAGACCATAAATACTCGTATAATCAGTTTGAACTAGACATCATGGTTAGTGATGCATCTTTCAGCAATTCGAGAGGAACCATTTGGACCACCTATAAAGAGGACTTTGCGGTTATGCTTGGAAAGATCGAAGGTGTTAGAACTTTTAAGAATGTAGATAGAACAGTATATCTCATACAGGATGCTATTATAGACTGTTATCAGGATAACTGTGCTACAACCATGAGACTGGACCAAAGAAGGTGAGATGGTGGTTCAAAGAACTTAGTGAGTTATGGGCCAGCATTAGGAATCTCTTCAATAAAGTCAAGAGAAATCAAAAATGGGAAGAATATCATTCAGCCCTTACAGACTATAATAAGTCTATCCGAAAAGCCAAGCAAACCTCCTGGAGGAACTTCTGTCAGGAGATTAGCAGCTTGAAAGAAGCTACTAGAATCCAGGAGGTAACGGCTTAAGGGAATATAGTTCCTTTCGGTTTTGTAAAGAAACCCAAAGGAGGTTATACCAACACAGCTGAACATATACACAAGACGTTTCTTAGGGTTCACTTCCCTGGTTGTAAATTCAAGGACAACAGGGGCAAAAATTTCAGTCACAGTGAGGAGAACCATATACAGAGGTCATCCTCCGAGGAGTGCAAGCTAGTCCGTAGGATTGCCACAATTGTTAAGACCAAATGGGCCATCAACAAGTTCTGCACGTTTAATTTTTCAAGAAGGGATAGTATCTTTCCTGTTTTAATGAAAAAAGGGCCTGAATCCCTGCATATATTACTCTGTCATCTTTTCAGGGCAAGTGTAGCCTTTGGCTATATATCTTTGCCATGGAGACTTGCCAGAGTGGTATTTATTCCAAAGCAAGGGCGAGTAGATTACGTCATTGCTAAGGCCACTAATCTTTCCTCTTTCTTGTTAAAGACATTGGAAAGACTAATGGAAAGACATATTTGAGAAAAGGTGCTTGTTTGCATTGCAAAAAATTTGCGTATCAACCAGGAAAATGCTGTGATACGGCCTTACACAAATTAGTGATGAGAGTTGAGGACTCTCTGGCCAGGAAGGAAACAGCATTAGTTGCATTTATGGATATAGAGGGAGCATTTGGTAATACCACCTACTTGTCCATAGTTCAAGCTGTTCGCAATCGCGGCTTGGATAATACTATTTGTAAACAGATAAAATCCACACTAAGCAATAGGAATATACAAACAATACTTCTCGGAAAAAACACAGGAGATAGTTGCACTACAGGCTGCTCGCAGGCAGGAATTTTATCCCCTTACTATGGAGCCTCGTGTTAGACAACTTACTGGTGAACATGAACGAGAAAGGATATAGGCATATGCTGATGACACAGCCTTAGTGGTGATGGGAAAATTTTCCCGACGATAACGGACATCATGAATGATGGACTGATGACAATAAAAAACTGGTGCATCAAGGAGCGACTCACATTAATCCCCTCGAAAACTGTAGTTGAACCGTTCACAAGAAAGAAAAGTCTTCAAGGTTTTGATAACCTGAACTTTTCAGGATCACAGGTGATAATCTCCACGACGGCCAAATATCTCGACGTAATACTGGACAGAAATCTTACGTGGTATGCATATATAGAGAAAATTATCCGAAAAGTCAAATGGTCACTCGTGACTAGTAGACTCTTTATCGGAACATCGTGGGGAATGAAACCTATGATCTGCAGATGGATGTACACTTCGATCATTAGAACACAATTAATCTACGGAATTGTGGTATGGTGGCCGAAGATGCTGCACACCACAGTGATATCAAACTTTTCGAGTCTGCAAAAACTTGCTTGTATGTGCACAACGGGAGCTTTTAAAATCACCCCAACGGATTTACTAGAGATTCTGCTAGATCTGACACCATTGGATATATTCCTTAAAGCGGAAAAAGACTTGCAGCCCTACAGATTAGTACATTCAGGAGTTTGAAGGAATAGCTTCTATTCCGGACATACTAGAATATTAGAGGTCGCGGATAGTCCGGGACTGGAAATGATATGTAACCTCATGACTACCCAATTCTGTTTTCAGCGAACCTATAGAATAAATCTTGGATCTCGAATTGAGTGGCAGGAAAGATCTAAGCCAAAGAAGATCCAATGACTACTAACACAGTAGTTGACGGATTCTAATCAAGCTGGAGTCGGCACCTACGGCGAAATTCCCAGGACATTAGTATAAGCCTTGGAAAGTACTGCACTATGTTTCAGGCAGACGTTTTAGCAATCGTGACCTGTGTGCAAAATGGCATAGAGAAGGGCAACTATGGGAAACATCGAACACTTCGAGCACTTGTTTCTCACCAATTCAATTCCAAGTTAGTATGGGAATTGCCTCCAAAAACTGATAGCCCTATCGAACTACAACTCTGTTGAATTGAGATGGTTGCCAAGACACAGAGGAGTGGCAGGGAATAAAACAGCGGATAAACTGGCAAGAAAGGAGCAGCCAGTCCCTTAATAGGACCGGAACCAGCCTGTGGAGTTAGCAGGTCCGCAGTAAGGACAACAATTAAATTATGGGCCAGAGAGAAACATAAAATACGATGGTCCAATTACCCAGGACAAACCCTTGGAAAAACCTTGTCAATGGACCTAATCCCACACTTACTAGAGCGTTCCAGGTGTTGGGAAGGAAAAGGTTAAGGAGAATGGGGGGGATTAATTACGGACATGGTCAATTTAGGAAACATCTCCAGAAATTGGGACTCTCTCAGGGAGAGCCCATATGTAGACTTTGTGACCAATCTTACGAGACTTCGCAGTAGTAGTAGAAGTAGTAGTAATAGTAGTAGTGGTAGTAGTAATAGTACTAGTTGTAGTAATAGTAGTAGTAGTGGTAGTAGTAGTAGTAATAGTAGTAGTACTACTAGTAGTAGTACTCGTAGTAGTACTAATAGTAGTACTAGTAGTAGTAATAGTAGTACTAGTAGTAGTACTAGTAGTAGTAATAGTAATAGTAGTACTAATAGTAATAGTAGTACTAGTAGTAGTAATAGTAGTAGTAGTACTAGTAGTAGTAGTAATAATAGTAGTAGTAATAGAAGTAGTACTAGTAGTAGTACTTGCAGTAGTAGTAATAGTAGTAGTAGTAGTAGTAGTAGTAATAGTAGTAGTAGTAGTAGTAGTAATAGTAGTAGTGGTAGTAGTAATAGTACTAGTTGTAGTAATAGTAGTAGTAGTGGTAGTAGTAATAGTAGTAGTGGTAGTAGTAATAGTAGTAGTAGTAATAGTAGTAGTAGTAGTACTAGTAGTAGTAATAGTAGTAGTAGTAATAGTAGTAGTAGTAATAGTAGTAGTAGTAATAGTAGTAGTACTAGTAGTAGTAGTAAAGGTAGTAGTAATAGTAGTAGTACTAGTAGTAGTACTAGTAGTAGTAGTACTAGTAGTAGTAATAGTAGTAGTAGTACTAGTAGTAGTAGTAGTAGAAGTAGTAGTAGTAGTGGATGTCTTGTAATTGTTATAAAATCTATATGTGCATTACAATTATATTTCATGTATGGGTCGTAGACCGTGCTAGCCTAAATATGTTACACAAACAGAAAGAGGAACAATTAATAATATAAATAAACAATATTAATGATAGTTAATAAATAAACATTAAAATGGGAAGAACGATATTTACTGATATATGAACGGAAACATATTAATTATTCATAGTTGTACAAGTTATTGCTTCTAGAAAATAAATTGCTTCTAGCTTCGCGCACTTTGGTTTGGAAAATTCCCATATTCATCCAGTTAATATGACTGGCAAACAGGTGATAGGATGCCAATTGACCTCTAATTGCCTTAAGAAAGTTTTCAGGAAATAGCGTTTTTCTCAGGTGTTCCCAGTGGGTACATTCGACCAGAATATCTCCTCCTCTCATCCCCTCCACAAAATGGATAGATTCTCCTATCGTAGCCACCCGTTATTTTTTGAGCCTTCCAGCTTTCCAGACCATTCCTAGTCTCGCCTTTCTCCCTGGAACGTGTTAATTTGATTTCATTCGGTTAGCCCTTGGTAGCTCAGTTGGTTAGAGCGTCGTGCAACGACATTTTAGAATATTACGCGAAAATTGTTTATTTGCAGAATGCAGCATTCATCAAGTGCATGCTCAAATTGTTAATGCCATTAATTGTGTTGTGTATGTATTGTATATATTGCAATCGTAATTGTCCTTGGTGAAGTAGAAGAAAGGACCTTACGGGCTTAACTTGACCTGGTAACATTATTATCATTATTATTATTATTATTATTATTATTATTGCTCTTGTTGTTATTATTATGAAGGCTAAGATGAGTGTGGAAATAGAAGGAAGTTGGGATATTGACAGGAATACTTACAGAACAGATCTAGAGTCTGGAGAATGTGATGTATAAAGTCGGAAAGAAAGGAGCAAAACTTGTACACAAATTTGTGTATGTAGTTCACAAAGACAGTGTCATATATTGCAAACAATGTGTTCAATCGGAAGTAACAGAAGATGATAACTGCCACGTGTGGCCGAGGCATTAAAGCGCGGACTCGTGAGTAGGAAGTCTGGGGTTCGAATCCCGCCAGGACCGTCCTCCCTGACTGAGGTTTTATCCAAGTCTTTCTCAGTCCTCATAAATGGCAAATGCCGGGGTGGTACCCTAAACTTAGGCCTGGAACGTTTCCTTCCTTAATAAACATCCTTTTCCAATATATCATTTCATCTCGTGTATTATCAGTGTCCACCGCCTGTGGTGCCTCAGTAGTAAAAACGGGCGTAAACACTACTCAAAAAAAAAAAAAGATGATAAGTAAAGCACATGTGTTTTCATATTACAGTTACTTGCATATTTTCTTTGTGACAGACGACTGTAATTAATTTCCTTGTTTTTAATTCATTTTAGCATGCCAGATAGTCGTTTTTTTTTTGCAGATTTCTATACCAGGCCACTATATTTAATATAATTTTAATCAAATGCTATTTTGACTTTAACCTATTAAATTAAATAAAATATAATAATTAACATCCTAATTTAAACTTACGTTCCTTAAGTAAGCACGTATGAAATACAAATGTGCATATGCAAGTGTATGCATCTTTACATCTAAAACGTTTACTGAAATATAAAAATAATTTAAAACCATTATTTTAAAATGTTTATATATTACACAAGAATTTCCGTGCATGATTAAGCACATCACCATGAACAGGCGATTAATAATGCCGAGAACTGCAAAAACTAAGTATCGATTTGACTTAACATCCGTTTCAATAGCAGATAGTGTTTCAACAGAAAATGATACATCAAATTGTCATTTGTATACGGCTCTAGGAATACATTTTCTGACGCTTCGTTCCTCAGATGGAGAAAATGCGAATTCTCTTCAGAAACCGAAGCTCGCCTGAAACGACATTCTTTACAAAATGAACGCGAGGGGCTGTTTCCAACTTATACCGCTCTCTCCTTAATATTAGCACCACAACCTAACGTTGGTATTTTCATTTAAAATCTCCTGAAAGCAGAGAGGAATTTTTAGGACGGGAGCAAAGAGGCACTGGAATGTTACATAAAAATGCGATTCCTTACAACATTATAAGGAAGTGAACAAGACGTAGAGAATCTATGAGCTGAAAATTCTTTGAACGCTGCTATCGGGTACGCGTGTTTTCCATTATAATAGTAGTACCAAAACACAGGTGGATAATAGAAGCAAGAACCCCGGTAACAAAATTTTGCTAGACGTGCCTGTTCCTTTTGTAAGTTCTGCAAAGTGAATGGGCGAAAGTAACGAGAACTAGTGAAGCAGCAATTAAAACACTTAAACATCGCACTATTTTCTCTATATTTCGAGCAACTTGGAATCATTTGCCTCAACTCCTAAATTTAATCCTCTTAAATTAATATCCCATGGCTTAGAATTTTGCCGGAATTTAAGATAGCGTTGCTATTTTCAAATAAAATCTACTCAGTGTACTTCAAATGTCACTCCTTGCCATCTCAAGCTTCATCCTCCCTCCAAACTTTAACCTCCTTTTTCACCTTCTAACCAACCATTCTTTAGAAATGTGTATTAACCGGTTTTTAAATTTAATTAGTGATTCTAAATTGCTAGATAAGATCACCCTGAAGGACAACTTAGCTTCCCGCGAGAAATCAGCACTAAATATGTTATCTAATAATGCTAATGTAATTATTGTTCTGGCTGATAAAAGATCCTCAGTAGTATTACTGGACATTTCCTCTTACAATGCCGAAGCTTACCGACAGCTTCATGATGCACTTTTATGAAGAATTGTCTTCCGATCGTATAATCAAGTTTAATAAAAGCTTCTAGTACTACAGAAGGACCTAGTCCTCAAGACGTCACTATACTTCTCCTAATGTTCCTCGTACTCCACCACATATTTCCTCCTAAAAATTCACCAAAAAAACAACTGTTCAGGCCGCCTCCACCACAGAACGCGTTTCTGCACTAATATATTTTTAGTTACAGTCAATTGTTACGTTTAGGCCGTCATATATCAAGGATTCGTGCCGTTTTTGAGTATGTTTAAGAAAGTTTACCCTTTGCCACATTCTAATATACTTCTAGCCACTATTGATGTGACGTCACATAATACTAACATTCCCCACCATGGCTTTAGACTTTCCTTGGACTTTCGAGCACCTTCTCATACCCCACCCACAGATTTCATTAATCTTCTAGCTTATCTTGTTCTCGCTTGCAATACTTTTAGTTTTTATAATTAACACTATCTACAATTTAAAGGCACTGCAATGGGCACCAGAACGACACCGCCTTATGCCAACGTTTTATGCCTCCCTTAGAGGTGTAATTTCTTAAGTGAGAATACCATTATTATGGTTGAGACGTATTGATGGTATATTCACGCTTTGGACCTATAGCTTAGAATCTCCTTACTAATCCTAACTATAAATTTTCAATTAAGTTCACTTCTTCTGTCTCACCCAATGCTGCCACGTTCCTAGATATTGATATCTCTTTATGATATAGCTATTTTCTTACGTCCGTGCACATTAAGTCTACCAATTTACAACATACAATATCTTCCTTGTCATCCCCTGCACACAAAAGATCTATTTCTCTTTCAATCTCTGGCTACCGTCGTATAACAACCTTTAATCCTTTGACTCCTATATTAAAACCTAGCTCAAAGTTCTAAGACAAAAATATCCATCATATCACTTAGAATTCCGGCGCGAACATTGCTTGTTTTGAAGCATAAACATCATAAACCATCCTGCGGACAAGAGAGTGGGCATCTTCAACATTCCGCTCACTTTAATGCCGGCTGAAAATGCAATGAACGCGGCGGGGCAAACTTAAAACTTCCATTTAGAACTTTATTAACCTTGTGCCTGGAATTGAGAGCATCAGATCTATTTTGAAGGGATATCAAGGTATTTTATTAATGTATTCATTTTTAAATCATTTTTCTAAATTTGAACCACGCTGTACTTTTAGAACACTCCCTAACCATAAAAGTACATTTCACCGTTACCTATCTTCTTTCAAATTGCCTAATTCGGTAGCAGGCTCAAATCCTTGCCAACGCCCTAAATGTAAAACCTGTGAGCTAATTATGTCATGTCATTCGTTCCACAGCCCCAATTTATCCAGAAAAAGTTCAGATTTCTTCATTTGCTGCTTGTTCTTCTAAGAATGTCATATACATGTTCTCATGTAAAGCTTTGCAAAGCATTTTGTATTGGTTTAACTTCTACTGTTGTTTCGCTACGTATGAACATAGACGTTCTGTTAAAACCAAGTCTCCCTTGTCAGTTGCCCAACATGCCTTATCTCACTGTAAGGATTTTAGTTGTGCTTTTAATTTAACAATTATTGATGCGTTGCCGACTCATGGTTCTGAAAGCTTACTCAGAGACGGAGAGATGGCAACTATAATTTTGCGCGCGCACACACACAAACACACACACACACACATATGCACATTGCACTAACATTTCATTCACATTGTTCACAAGATTCAAGTAGAGACGAAAACTGGTCGCCTTCTGTTATCATTTTGAATTTTATCACTTCTTTGCCAATGGTGCATTAGGACGTGTGGAATTGGGTAACATACACATGCGGCAAATGTCAACATTTTATTACAATTTGTAAACAAGGGTATTTTAATATCTCATTTCATAACAGACTACTGATGCGATTTATGAAAAATTCAATGCGGGTTTCATTCACCAATGTACGGCATATTGTCTTGACACCGGGTTTCATGTCCTTCGGAAATTTGCGTTAATTATGTACGGTCGTTGGTATAATTTTAAAATTTACTTTCAAGTGTATATAGGTATTAGGGTATCACTATACCCAAAACATGAAAATTTAAATTTGTTACCATTAATTAATTTATTTATTTATTTAGCATATAGGATATACACAAAAATAATTTAGAGATCACCTATGAAGCTTGAAATTTTAAATTTTCATAACTATTAAAATAAGGATATGTTCGGGAAAACAAAAAATCAGAAGGCGCACATTGCTAAATAATTAATTTTATTACAATAAAATGTGGCAAATACCGGTTATTATAGCTATGTGTTAGAGTTTAAACTCCTACAACTTGTAGTAAAAACTGCTTTATAATGGAGGATGACACCATTATCACTACAGGACTGAATTAGGGAAATACCACATTATGCAGCATCATTCACAGCTTTTAGAGATTGCAATCTTCTATTAACTTTCTTATATTCAGTGTTTGTCTGCCATGTATCAGGATAATTTTGAACACATTTTTAAAAGCATTTAGTGCCACAAAAATTTCACTGAAATTCGAGATGATAAAATTACCGCAGAGAAAAAATTTAAAAATTTGAGGTGTCATTCACTTGAGCACCATAATACCTCGTTGTTTCAAATGTTCAATCATTGAAGACTCTACCTCAGATGAAACTTCGCCATCATAAAGTGCCAGGCCCATAACAGTTCACTTAAATTCCACTGGAGAGTTTTGAGAGCAATTTTTGGAGGCAGTTTAATTTATTGTTCTGTAGTCCACTAGTTTTCTCAACAGTTCTAGATCAAAATGCGGAGCTGATATTGCGCCTTCAAACAAATAGATGCACTTGCAATTGTTCGCCTTCCAAAGGGAGCTATGGGCGAAGCAAGTGTATTTTGAAACAGTATATTACGTTTCGCCATCGATGATAAAGCTAGTGCGGCTCGTATGGGAGTTACAATGTAACAGCTAAGAAACATTTTCTTGAAGTAACTGTAGGTCATCATTTGGATGGTGAATGGTCAGTTGACTGGTGCGGAAATTCAGTAGCTCTTCTCTAAGAGGCTCCAAATGACATTTTAAGAATTCATCACTCACAGCACTCTCACTCTGTTCTGGATTTGGAAAATTCTAGGCATTCTTAAATCTCTGAAAATGAAATAACTATGTACTGTTACTGGGAAGAACCTAGAGTCTCTGAAGCCTTCTTTTACACACGCACGCACGCGCGACCGCAAATACTGTTTTATATACAGATTCACTTATAATGCTTATTTATTAATGAACTGGTAGTGTGGCCTGTAAATTTGTACTCATTTTGACGGGAAATTGCTATGTCGTTTTTAATGTAATGTAATACATTTAAGGGGTAACATTTATAAAAAGCTGGTCGTCCAGACACCGAAATTGTCAATGCCACTGGAAAAACCAAATATCTGATGACTTTTGAGATCCTGCGTTTCCAGGAAGAGGATTTGAAAACTCGCCTTAAGCTTGGAAATGACAGCTAAAACGGTTCCAAGCTAATGGAAATAATCCCTTTTCTTTGGCTCTCGGAATTGCCCACCCAAACGTTAGTTAGTGGTTGACGGTCAACGGAGTGGGAGAACTGGTCCAGAAAGAATTCTTGAGAATGTATATCCAAGTTCTGTGAGATGTTTGCTACCTAGTGTCTGAACAATATACCCAGAGGAAAATATACCCAACAGGACAACTGTAGTGTGCATACAACAAGAAGCACGAGGAATAGTTTAATACCCTACAGAGATTTCACTTTTGGATTGGCCGGCAAACTCTCCAGATTAGAAAATTTATGAACCATTATGGTGGATGATTGGATTTATCATTCGGACAGAAAGGTAGAGGCTCTGGCGAAGCATGTGACACAAGTGTGGGAAGCCTTTTAATGAAGTCCAAATCTTTGCCAATCGTTAGTAAAGTCAATCGGCAAGGGGCTGATGAAGTACTGGACAAGGATTGCTTTTGGACTTCGCATTAAAGTAATGCTGAGTTCATCCACACCAAAGAAAACAAAATCGTTTTCGAACTGAGAAAATCCTGTATGTTCTATATACAGTGAGACACATTTAAAAACTTCCATTCGCAAAGTTGGCCGCTTACTGTTGGTACTCTCCCTGCCTTCGCTTGTATCTGGTGCCGCAAACTCTTCACTTTTTTAGAACTTGCAACTACAAATAAAATCAATGGATTCTGTAATCACCTTTTCATACGAAGATGCTGGAAGTGTTGGCGATTTTGTACGACAAAATCTACATCTTAAGAAACCATCATTTACTCTCGTTGGCCTTAATTAGATTTATTCTGCTCCCAGCATCTTCTGTAAGAAGAGTGAATACAGAATTCGCATTTTTATTTGAAGCGCCCAAGTTTTGAAAAGATGAAGTGACACCATAAGTTCGCAGTGCCAAATGCTGAGGTTGACTGGGGGAGAATCACATCGGTAAGAGGATGACTAATGGGAAAGATTTAAATGTGCCTTACTGTACATATACTTTTTTAAAGAACTGCACATAATAAGGAAACAAAGAAGTTGATGTTTGTTTTCTAATTTAGAGCACCAATTGAGCAGAATTTTATTTTGTCAATTATCATTGTCACTTATTATTATTATTGTTATTATTATTGTTATTATTATTATTATATCTAGTATTCTGGTTTAAATTAATATTTTATCACGATTGCATATAATTATGTTTTAACATACACATTTATAAATAAATAAACACTTTATTTGGTTTCTTTGAGCATATATGGGAAATATATACTTTGATATTCCCAGAATTCCGCGGCTGTTTACGTATAGTAAGACGAGTGCCTCCCTTTTAAAGCAAGGTCGTGTGGCAGTCACATACGAAGCATAAAACTCGAAAGTATATCTTTGTCCTCAGGGGAAGGTCCCGTGTGAGTGTACGCGGTGATTATATGCGGATATACGTTGACTCAGTTGTGTTGTCGCGGGCTTAACTGGGACTTGTGCTGTAAGTAGCAAGTGGAAGTCGAGAATGGTCATGTTTTAGGTGTATTAAATCATGAATTTATACAATCAAATGTGCCATTTTATATAGAAAAATGTGTTTATAATTTCAGAAAGTTAATCTTTATTGTTTTACGCACTAAGTTGATAAACTTTTCACTATTTTAATTTGGAATATATTTGAACGTTTTATATTTAACAGTCGCATACTAACTACTAACACACTAACAGTCTATGACTGACACCACGAATTTATCGTGTTTTTGCATCAGGGTGAATATATAATATAATTTTATAACAGTTACGGCTTAGGGATTTTATATATAAATCATTAGGTACCCAGTTGTTTTTAATTTTGTTTAACACCCGTTTTTACTACTGAGGCACCACAGGCAGTGAACACTGATGATACATGAGATGAAATGATATATTGAGAAAGGAGTTCTTTTTTACTTTTTCTTGTCTCTCTCCCTCTTTTTATAAGGAAGGAAGGATGCATTCCAGGCTTTAGTTTAGGGTACCTCCCCGACATTTTCAATTTATCTGGACTGAAGAAAACTTAGAAAAAATCTCAGCCAGGGAGGACGGACCAGGCGGGAATTGAACCCCAGACTGTCGCTCACGAGTCTATGCCTTAATGATCTCGGCTACCCGTGGCGGTTGCCCAAATGTTGCAGAGCAAAAAGTGTATAATGAAAATATTTATAATTAGGCACTTTTATTCAGAAAGAGCTAGGAGTTTATTTTCATTTTACAAAGAACGCGTCATTTTTAACAGATACTTATTAAAGGTACGAACGTCTTCGAATAAATGTGTCGTATAATTTATTTTATCCATGTAAAATAATAGTGCTCATAAATTAAGCATAATAAGGAAGTCTGTATATATATATATTATTTACGGACGGTCTTTAACGTCTCCGATCATCAGCGTCCCATTCAAATCAGGGCGTGAAACGGCCGATAAATTTTGCTCAGAGGCCTCTTCTTTCAAACTTGAGGTTCTTTAACGTGCCGTAAATGTACGACATGGGACCCACGGCTTTACTTCCCTTCCGAAGGAATACTGAGGATTTTTACAGCCGAAAAAATCCACCGACTCTGGCCGGGAATGAACCCGCGATCTTGGCTATACGAGGCAAGTATGGTTACCACTACATCACCAGCACCGACAAACCTGTATATGGAAACAATCATTCATATTCACACTGCGAACAGATTCTTCTTTTGCTGTATGAGCAGGAATGAAATGTAGGCCTTCATGTGCTTTCGGTCCTTGCTTCTTAGTTCTAAATACAGAAATCTTTCTTTGGAATATTTTAACCGCATTATGAATTACATTTCCTTGCGGCTCTGTGAGTACAGTTTCCCTGCCCACTGCAACTTGACTTTGATTTCAATTATACCCGAAGATACGTAAATATTTTATTGTAGACCAACAGAATTTTAGCACATATGTTTATTGATGCAATACTCTCCAGCCAGTTTCTTAAAATAATCTTTCCTTCTTGAACCACTTTTTGTGTTAGTTTCATGAAACAAGACATAGATTACATGCTGCAATGTCAATCATGTTGAAATAAACTGACATTGACCATTGTTGCATAGCTCGATATGAGAATATGTTCTTACAAACTTGTCAAGAGCATCCACTCCTGCTATAGTGGAAATGCAAAACGACTTATATTTACTTATCGTCACTCACCTTCACGTCATAATGTTGCACATTTAAATCAAATAATAAAATGACAGACGTCGATTTTAGAGCGACAATGAAATAACGAAAACAAATTTCATGGTCTATAGTGAGATATTTGAGTTACGGTCCCACAGACTGGTAGAAGTCATTCAAGGTCACATAATGCTTGTGCATGTGGTAATTAGATAGAAGAAGGCTATGTCAGCGTGTAGTTAATGTTCGTGTGTCACTTGGTGCTTTCATTGTGTAAATTGTGTTCTACATTGTTCTTCGTTTGTTATGCTAGCACACAAATACAGTCTTGAAGAGCGGGTTTTATATGCGTACAAACGTGACAACAGATTCTGTAGACTGGTACGGCGATTCGCAAGAAAATATCGTGGCAATGGTGTTCCAGTAGAGAAACTGTTTCCAGAGACAGAATCTCTCTTTGCTCTTACAGAAGTAAAGTTAGATGAAATACAGGAATTTCCCGTGCTCATGTCAGCGATGTATTGTCGCTGAGGGACATCATTTTCAACATTTCTTATAACACAAACTAGTGTTCGTTATTATCAGTTTTAAATACAGCATCATTTTATGTTTTCAGTAAAAATGTGAATAGTAAAATAAAAATACTAATTTTACTCTTGGCAACTGTAACTGCCTTTTTCCGGTTGCGGCAGTTAGACTTCCCATTAAGCATGTGTGCTAGGAGGCCCGTACTCAAATAAGCTCACTGTAAAGAAGAAAGCAGTTGAGTTGACTGTCCTTCAGGGTAAAATTAACTGAAACTTTCTAATAATCCTTAAATGAAGGATTTTTGGGCTCATTAAATAAAAAAAAACTCTTTAATGTTAGGAACATTAGGAGCCCCCAAAAATTTGACGTTAACTTACTAACCCCTGTATATAATTTTTATTTACTTTTTTCAGTGTGCCAATGGAAGTGTAGAGGAAATGGGGAATATTATTTATTTGTTACCAGTTTGCATTGCTTTATAATGAAGAGAAAATGAGATTTTTTTTTAGCTCGCATACACCAAATTTGAGCTAAATCACTGCAGCACATTATAAAATGTTCACCTGGACACAACGGATATTGCGTAACTGTCATCATTACTTCTGCGTTCATGACTACGTGCTATAGATTTGGGGTTTAGTGATATCGATGAAAATTCCATATACTGACATGACACAAGGCTATACCATATGTACACATTTTCCTGGAAATTAAAAGAAGCTGATAAAGAAAACTTAACAAATTATGATTTAATTTATGTTATAAATGATCGCCATTCAAGAGCTAGAACAGCATAGTTCAACTCCCTTACGACGATCACAACATAATCTGTTTTCGTTGCTTTACACTGTATGGCTTCCTAGGAAGGTCATTTGCTTCGACGGTTGTATAAAACCGTATATTAAAGATGTCGTTCAGACTTCTCACTAATAGCATCACATTTATGCTTATTTAATATCGCATGTAAGGGAAACGTGAAAATGTTAACGCGTCAGGAAATTGTGGGAAAGTTTATTTAAAAAGCGGCCATTATGTAAAAAGGTTGGCTCCATCTTAAACCTGATAAATAACCCTTCACTGTCCCTAAGTGCATTGCTCTCATTCATCGCAAAATTCAATCGTTTCAATGCATAAAAAGTAAAACATAACATGTCGAAAGATTGTGCAGAAAATATTTAAAGGGAAAGTATTTATATTGGGCATTATCGCATGGAGCACTTGCTCTGTGTACCGTGCTAACTTCACGAAGGAATCAGATGAAATATTGAACAATATTATGTTAATAAACAGCAGGGTGAAATGGGACATTTCATTTGTATCACAACGCGAGGAGTGACTTAATAGCTCACAAAATCTGACAGGTCTTTTATGACTTTGTCGCACGTTTTACGGACAACTCCTGGCGAAGCGGCTGCATCATGTGCCAATCTGATTCAAGCCTTGCAATTACCTCTAAAATTACAACGAAGATAAGCACATACCAAGTGGCAAACGTTACAAATCGTGCCCTGCTATATCCGCACATAACTGGCCAATTTTGGTTAATTATCATTCACGCGCATTAGTTCATCGTACGAAATTGAGTGAATTAAAGCTTGAAAACACACAAGGTCACTGTTGTTCACGAATTTTTGAAAATGTCTGTAATTGGATGATACTTAACGTTGATGATGGAGTAATTTTTACTAACGAAGCATGGCTTCATTTATGTAGTTCATATTTCGAAGCAAATAGCAGTTAATGGGGCGCATAAAAACCTGATTATACGCCAAACCCACTTGTATGACGAAAAAGTCGGCGTATGGTGCGCAGTAAATGTATACAGAGTAATGGAGTATATTTTTTCAGTATACCATAAATGCAGGACGATATAGTAATAAATACTTTTACCATTTTTAACTGACTGACATTGAACGCCTTAATGGAAATTTCCAGCAAGTCTCGCTCACCGAGTTAACGAGTCATTACATTTCATTTAGAAAAATTTTAAAGATAGGGTAATAAGTAAAGAAGTATGGCCAGTAGAGTCCCCTGATTTAACAGCACCTCATTTTTATTTATAGTTGAAAAAATAAGATATGTATATGGAACAAACCCCTAAACATTAGAACTGAGAAAAAATCAGCCGAGAAATTGTCTCAATTTCGGAATATGAACTGACCATTTTTTAAAACAAATGATAGAAATGTGTGAATGTAACAAGAAATTTCCAATAAGCCCTTGACTCTCACAGAGAAATAGCTTTCTGGAGTGTTTTCAGTGCATGTAAGAGGAACTAAAGTTATATGAATAGCCCAGTCGTACGCAAATATATCACATCGTTGGTCCCACGAGAAAATCCGTTCTTGTTTCATTAATTAATCATGGAAGAAGTAAACCAACAATGAAATACTGATCTTCTAACCAGCGTGTCTGCCTGATGATCCAGAAGTCCAGGATTCCGGCACTTCTAGGGGAGAAGGTGGGTCTGTACTTAGGTTTACCTGCCCCCATAAGGATAATTGGAGGGCCACTCAATGAGAAAAATAGGAGTCTGGTCTGTAAAGCCGAGGTTAAGATTATGTAATTTGCCAGTGACTTGGCCACGTGACTCCTCAATGGTGATCTCTGTAGTAGCTTAGCTCTAGAGTTGTTGCTCCCCAGATTATGATTGTTATTATTCGTTGTATAAGTATTATTAATATGTTTTAAACGTGCATGAGCTCCTACAAATGAAGATAAGCCACTGATATCAAAGAACATTTTTCATAAATTTTTTATTATTGGGTAATTGGTTTTGTTCTTTTATGACCTTTATTGTTTTCATACTATACATATTGTTTCAAGAAATCAATTTTCGGCGGCTTTTAATTGTTGAGGTATAACAATTGTGTTGGTACATGTGCACGCAGGATTTATTGTCTTGACATTTATCAATAGACATCGGATTTTTTGCGCTAAAATTGTAGTTTTAGGTGCCTAAAATAAGATCAAATTTTAAAAATTAGTACTTATTTCAGTAAAACTGGGCATTTTAGGCACATGTGATTAAGGCTTTAAAACTATTTATTTCATCGAAATTAACAAATTATATACTAAAATTTACAAAACATGGCGCAAAAAGATAACTCCAGTATATAAACATAGCTGTATAAATGGAATATATTGAAATAAATTAAATATACTTTTTCAGTTTTTAAAATTTAGTTTAATGCTCATTTTCTTTCATAATTATCTGCACAGTACACCACCAGAATTTTTTCTAAATTCCCCACAGTTAATCTTTGCCTTTTGTCGGACAGATTCATTTTGAAAGCAGATAAACTTCTTTCTACAGCATCAGATGTCAGGATCAAATTCTAAATTAGCTACATTAGCAACATCAATACCTACTGGAACATTCACATTTTCACCCAATATCACCCTTGATGCTTTTCCAACAGTGAAAATCCTACTTTCTTATTTATTAAATTGTCCCACTTTCTTTTAACTTTTTTCTCGGTTTCACCCAAAGGACAATCTATTTTCTCTTGGACACCCTCCATTAGAGATTGATTTGCACGTTCGAAGTGTTCATTGCTTACAGGTATGAATGAAAAGTTTAATGTAGGCAGTATCTTTTTTCCATGATGGTTTATTGATACTCTCTTTCACTGCTGAGCTTTTGCCTTATATCCCGCCCCTTGCACATGCTACCTCAGGTGGCACTTAGAAGCGGTTTAATGGAGCTGGCTCTGTTGTAGGTGGGCGCCAATATTATGAAGTAGTTTGTCGAGGAAATGTTGTTGTTGCTGTTGTTTTAGACTCCAGCCAATTGGTGAGTCAATTTATGAAGTGGTTTCTGATTGATTGTGTGTTACTGCCGACGCCTCAGCTTGACCGGGAAGTGAGAACTGCTTGCCCAGGACCGAGTAAACTGAGGCTGCTTCATAGAACTTGGTGAACTGAATGCCCCAGCGGGTGACCGACTCCTTATATATCAAATTCGAATCGAAAATACTTGACCATGAGCCGCCAAAAAATGGCGCGCAAGCCTCGCGTCCTTATTTAAAAGTTCAAAAGTACTTTTTTACGGCTCGTTCAGTTTTACCTACTTCACACATCATTCGCTATATTTAAACGTGTATAAGACGTATTGCCATTGGATAATTTAAAGAGCAAACGGACCACCAATCAGTAGGGGTTAGCGCCCCTCCCCAGGCTGTTTAAAGTCCTTCAGTAGGGCATTTTCCTGCAATAGAAAGATTTTCGCTTTAAACTCGAAAATGAGGTCACGCGCACAACCATCATAAACTCTTTGAATTGTGATTTACTGAGAGTGCGGGGTGTCATTCCGAGAAATTGGATCAGTGACGGAATGCGTTCAGTTAAGAGATCAGTGGATTGAGGTAGGACGAACACAAAGACGTGAAGGATCTCAACGGCCCCGTCAAACAACCGAATGAGGATGGTTATGACCATGCAACATGTGTTGCAATTTTAAAGATCAGCAGTTTATTTATTTCATCTGCATCTGACAGGAGTTATTTATTTGCAGTTTTACAGAAATGAGTTCCACAATTTAATTGACAATGTGCCTCTTGTTTATATACGATGACTCTCCAGCTCAGTTCGTCGTAATGTGAACGAGCACTTTACGCAATGATGGATTGGGCGAGGGGGATTCATTGAATGGCCTGCTCGATCGCCAGAAAAATAAAAATGAAAATAAAGTAACACTATTAGCAATGTAATAAATTAACCGTAATTATAGAAACTTTAAAAGGATAAAACACTTAAGATAAAGTCACACTTGAAATCGCTATATTTCGAACTCGTTAAATGCACCAGTTCTTCTTGCCATAGAACTCAACATTGTTTAGTAAGTTTAGAGCATTATTCTATTTGGTAGTATTTTGAAAATCTCCTAGTTGAAGAAATGCGGTTCTTCGTTCCTGTATCATCTAGAAATATCCTCAATTTTTACTTTTTTTATATAGCTTTGATGTCCATTTTCACTGCTACATCATAGGCAATGGACATTAATGACACATGAGATGAAATGATAAATTGAGAATGGATTTCTTTTGGGAGGAAAGTGCTCTGGGTCTAATTTTAAGGTACCTCCCTGGCATTTGCTAGTGATGAGGACTGAAAAAAAAAAAAAAAACAAAACAGGAAAAACGCTCAGAGAAGACAATCCTGAGGGGATTCAATTCTGTTCCTTAATCACCTCAGCCACCCGTGACGTACTTAGTGTTGTTTTTATGGCCAGAATAAACAGAAATATGATGGTGTTTGCCAGGGCTTTAAGGTCGATGCTTCCAATTGCTGCAATAGGCTTTGCCCTCTCTTTGCATGCATGCATTTATGATCAGCGGGTAGATCAGAGAGTGATTAATGAAAGAACCGGCTTACGCATAAAGCACATTATCTTAAACATAAACTAAAGCATGAAAGGATTCCTAAGCTTTTTTATGTGCCGTGTACAAAAATGTGGCACAGCTGGTAATTTGCATAAAAATGTGTAATGAGTGGAACCCGGATTTACAGTCCCTTTACCTCAAGGTTGAAAGATCACGGAACAAATGCTGCTGTGAATCGAGGAAGTGCGGTGACATTCCCATTAATGCAACACACTCCAACAACAAAATGTTTTGCTAAATTACACATAATATAAACCTCGCAATCTATTACACCTGTTGATACGCGAGGGATGCAAAATCTTATCTCGGCATGTGGAATTATTAAATACCTTGTCTAATATTAGTCAAAGTTTAGTGCTAAAACCAATAACATTAATGTACACATCAAAAAAATGAAAAATGCAGGTGGTATGAATTGTAAATGACAGGTGGGTTACAAAGAAAATACTGGTGTTCAGAGAAATACAATAAAAATGACAATAGAACTTAATATGGGGAATAAAAGTATATCCAATTTTTCTCTATCTCTCAGGGTTTTCGAGTAAATAACTATTTTATTTCTAAACACGTGGCAATGCTGCTTAATGTTGTGCTTTATGTACCCCTTGAGTGCTTCCTTTACGCGGCGACAAGAGTGTGATCTCATTGTATCAAGCGAGCTGTATGTATGAATTCCGATACATGAAATACCAGAGCATATGAAAGATAACGCGGAAATTAATATTTTTTCAGTCAAACAAGATATCATTGGCCAAAATTGTATTGGAAATGCTTATAGCACAAATGGTCCCATTTATTTATGGTACTCAGTTTCCTTCCTTTCTGAATTAGTACATACTTAATCGTGTGAAACTAATTAAACTGATAGTCATCCTTCTGCTACGCAAAACACAATGTCATGTAATAGGACAACTTACTGAAAAAAGAACAAAAGGATAAACTAAAAAAGGCGAATAGCCCTGCTGTACTTGAGAAACAGAAAATTATCAAACTACAGGCTATTCCTAAAACAATATCATCCAACAGGCTTTTACCAGACAGTAAGTCGGAACAATTACTTCGTTATTTAAAACCAGCCAATTATTTATACGCTAAATTACACTGAATTACCTAATTATATTCTTAATTTAAAATAGATACATGAAGAACGGTTTTAATCTCGAAGTTTAGCCTGGAAATATGTATAGGTATGTTTTTCTACGTAAGGCAGAATATCTACAACGGTTAATGAGGTCTGTGCCATGAATAATGAACAACCTGCTTTAAATAATTAATCTGTGAATTTTCTCATTTTCTGAAGAAAGCTATTACCAAAGTTCAAATTAATCTGGATGGTTATTTTTTATGAATATTCAATCCTTATAAATAAATTAGGTACACTCAATTCATAAATGTCTACATGAATATTTGGTATATTATGTCGAAGGCATAATAAATTATATAAATATCAATCATCATTTAGAGAAATCTAAGTATTTTTTATTTTATTGAAACAGATTAAAACAACCGGTATTGTAATCGACATTTTAATATTACTATTTTGACAATTTAGAGATCCCCAAAATGGCAAATAGAATTACCAAAGTTTTAACATAACACAATAAAATTTATTAATCTTAATACAAAATTTTATTAAATATGAATTTGATATGTGCAAAATTTAAATAACTTATGATTATTACACCAAATATAAAGCTACTAGAGATAAAACCCCTTTGGACATCATCATCACGAATACAAATAAAAACAGTTTTAGTTACTGCTCTTTACATAGGGAAGGGGCTCTCAAGTAACGGGTTATTCTCACCGACATAGAATTGTTTTGAAATATGCTAATCTCACTATTGTTATTAAAAACCCAGAAGGCGCTTCTTTGATTTTACTACAGATGTTTTCAATTATACTTGTAGATAGCTCCTACTAAAAAGTAATTATTTTAGTGCAATGCACTGAAACTAGAAAATAAATTTTGTAGCATTCAGTGCTATGACAGTTTTATCAGTGTTGCCAACTTTGGTAAAATAAGGAATTGTGATGAATATTTATCTATTTAATCGGAAAGTAATTTACATATTTTACAATATTTATACTTTTTAAAATTCCTTAAGGCGATTTAAAAATCAGGCTCCATTGCAATTGGTGATATTAGAAAATAAATATTAAACCGAATTTGCTTAAATAGCCATGTTGCCTACCCTGGAACCATATCAGGCTGGGAACAAAATCAATAACAGCTTTTCCAATCATTGCACGTGCCTAAGTTCATTCTGTAGCTTCTATCAGTACGAAAATGACATTTTTTTAAAGAGAAGATAATTATAGATTAAAATAAATGTAATAGAAATAAAAACGCAATTTTAATTCTAACCCTATATTGAAAAAATATTTATTTATTTATTTATTTCCCCGACTGCAATATTGGTAACTGTAGATATATAAGTAACGTTTCTTCACTTCTCTTCCTGGTGAGAAATAGGCGAATTATTTTTTGAAATAACACTTTCAGAATGACTACAATAAATTTAATTTATAATTACTAATTTACTTATAAATATAAATATTTAAGACTGTCTATAAAGAGTACATTATGCGCGTGTTGAAAGTGATTTTATTTTAAGTGGGCGGAAACCTACTAAAAAGTGTTAAAAGTGGAATTTTATGATAAATAGCTAATAAAACACCACTAGAGCTATTATTAGTTGTTAAAATGTATATAAATAACACTAGTCAAATTTCATATTTCCTCTGTATATCTGGTTTAAAATATAATAATTCTACCTAAATTTGGGGCGCTAAATTTAGTGAAAAACCCGGTTTTGCCTATCACGTCACATTTCCTAGATACACAATACTAACACACATGCATGCAATACAATGCTGATAAACGTTAATAATTATAAATGCATCAAAACATTTCCATACAGAACTAATAAATGAGAGCATTTTCCTAATTTTGAGTTGCAGAATGCAATGGAAAAATCGGTTTTCCCTATGACGTCAGAGTGCTTAGATGCAAAGCATAATTTTAAAAAGCACTACTGGAAATATTTATACCATTAAATACAAACAAGAAATGCGGACTCAGAACCCAGAAGTATTTTCCCGGTTCAATATATATATATATATATATATATATATATATATATATATATATATATGTGGCCTCGTAGCAGAAAGATCTAATACAGTTAGTTTAACTCTTTATTTTGTTTTGAAAAGCGTATGCCACGATGCTCTTCTTGTGTATTTCCAGACACCAACAGTAGTCACCCATCACCAAAGGGATCCAGTGCCCTTGATAACAATGTTTCATAGTAAAGATGACTTGGTGAAAATGTTCACCCTACACATTGCTTACGGCGCCCAAATTTTCCGGCAAGAAGTCAAAGTGTGAATGTAAAAAGTGAATTTTAAGCGACATTCTACACTCCATGTTCTTTTAGTTCTTCAGCAGATCTTTCACTAAGGAAACTTAGTTATGATCTTTTCGTTGCCCAGAAGATAATTAGCAATTGCTTTGAAAGAGAACGAAGTAGTTAATTCGAGACTTGTGAGATTAGTATCAAAGTGAATCTTTCAATTGTTTTCTAATTTGTGCTTCAACAAATATGCCTTCTTTCAGCTTTGCTTCCCACTGTTCAAGGCCTGAACTTCATATTTACGAAGTTTTCATTAGGCTTAACTTGATATGAAGGGAAGGCAAAATGATTTTACTCCGTTTAATCAATGGAGTGTTTTTCACATTTTCTTTCCCAGTAACAAATAATTCTCTTAGGCATTCCTTGACTTTTTAATGGTTCTTGGTGCCTCGGCAGTATTTTATAAACCCACAATAAGCCATGCAAAAACATTTAAATCATGGCAGACTTGCTATTCAGGTCCTTAATTTGCTTACCTCTAGCAGCAAAGCCAGTTTTGATATGCTTCTCTCATATATACTGTATAAACTAAAGGCACAGATGGCAATTTGTTGCTTTCAAGATGGTTGTACTGGAGTCAAAACCTTGTGGGTTATGTTGTACACCTAATTGAACAATCAAACCATTGATATCTCCTCATACACACATTGAATTCTGCAATCCAACTATTTAGCGAAAAATCTAAAACAGAAAATTCGTTCAGTTGCTTCTGTTCTATAAGATGCGAAGAGTACTGAGATTTAGAGTAGTATTCCTCTTCAGGTTCCTCTTCACTTGGTGTTGAGTCTGATGAAATGTTTTGCAAGTTACAGACAGGAGCAGCAAGTCTTTACCATGGGGCACAGACAGATGTGCTGATGTCCATTTGCGTATTTCATTTTTCATATAGTTTTGCTTGAATACCCTGCATTTTTTATTATGCAGAAGTAAAAGCGTGAACTATGGATGTTTGGTTGCAACACCATTGGAATAGCGAATGATTTCCTTTCAACCATTCTGTTACAGTAGTGGCACAGGTTTTGCACACAACTTGAGTTGTAACATTTTTATTTTCATCACCAAGAGAACACTTAAAATATAGTTTATGTGCTTTCTTAACTAAATCAGTGATTGACTTTCTTTAAGTTTTTAGAGTGAATTTACCGCACACGTAGCAAAAAATGTCGGGGTGGTTTACACAACAACGAATTTTACCAGTTGCCCGGTCTACTATTTTCTAAACACCACAAGTTTTACTATATCTCACATGAAATACAAAAATGCAAATGAACACAAATTGCGGTAATAAAAACTCACCATACACAGGTTAAGCTGAGGTATTAGTGTTAAAAATGCATCATGCGTGTTTCAAATGTGCTAGAACACCAAGCCCCTTTTACAGATTGTCACCTAGTGATTAAAATTTTAAAAATCCTACCACTCCTCCCATTTAGCGGTTATTTTTGGTACCTCTACACTATAACACTTCTTTAGGACATAAAAAGAGTAGCAAACAAAAGAGCAAAAATGCAAATAAAACATGTGAACAAAAGAGCATAGAATAGCAAAACGCTTAAAATAAAAAAATCTAAATGTCAGATGCAAAATGGCTGTTGACTAGTTTAATCAGTTTAAGTGGAATCAGAATAGGATAGGAAAAAGTGCAGGTAACAGCCGAGCCGATGCTCTTTCATCTGAGTATCGTGCCCTGTTTGCCCGCAACCGCAAATATGTTATCCTATTTGATTCTTATTCCAGATCTTAAGATTAACACAGGACCGGTTTGAAAAATCATAGTTGGCATAAAAAGAAGTCTGCTTGTTTAGTTTTAATGAATGTATACCTTTTTAAACTCTTTTATTCCTGTATGTTTGATTAAATATGTTCATGACAGAAAAATGTTTTAAAAGATTTCATTTGATAATGAATTAATATAAATAAAAACAAAAGTATGTATATCCGAATGATAACTTAAAGGTAAAAGAAGAATAGTCTATAATGAACAATAAATATAACATGACAATAAAAATGATCAAAGGGTTGTTTCATCGAAACATCCTATAATACATGTAGGGTTGCACAGTCTTTATTTAATGTTTGTAAATTCCGGGTGCCAAGTATAGGTATTTATAGTACAAATTATTTCAATGATTATATTATTGAAATGTTTGCTTTCATTTTTGTAATGGTGTAACACAACCTGTGACTATAGCAATTTAAGTACTCTGGAAGATTTTTCGTCGCCCTAATGTCATCTTGAGTGTTATTGATGAGATTATACATGCTTTTGAGGATAAGTTTGCATCAATTATTGAATGTTATCTGAGTAAGGCATTTGACTGTGTTGAACATGATATTTTACTGATTAAACTTTCTTACTATAGTGTACGGAGCACTCCATTTTTTTTTTTTTTTTAATTCCTATTTAATGGACCGTAAACAATGTGTTGAAATTAGAGAGGGCAAATCGGATTATAAAGAGATTAAGATGGGTGTATCTCAGGGATCGATATTCGCCCTTTGTTGTTTATCATTATGGTTAATGACTTACCGATACAAGAGGGAACGTGGGCTTTTACTGCCGGAGCCGCATATATTACTAGAAATATCTTCCGGACTGTTATGCTGTGTCTGCTGGAGATAAGAGTTCCAGGCGTTTCATCCACAACTCCAAGGCGACTTCGTGCACACCATTGAAAATGTCCGCCGCAGTTGTGAACGAAACATCGGAAACTGTTCATCTCCAACAGACCATGGCATAAGGGTCAGGAAGATACTTCTAGTAATATTACCGACACAAATTATACACTCTTACACCACGTTGTTTGCTGGTGATACTGCATTTTTAGTGTTAATTCTAATTTAAATTGCTCTAAATCAATGACGGGATGTCCATGGAACAGGCTAGTAACTGGCTTAGAGTCAATGATTTTTTAATTAATAAGGATAAATTTATCTGTAAATCAAATCATGTAGTTTGTTCAGATATGTAGGAGATTCATGAAATGAATTTATTGGGTATTTATTGTTAGAGATCGGAAATTACTTTGAAGCTCACATATAAATCATGTAGTGATTTGTCTAGAGCTTTGTAGTTGCTCAAAAATTTAAGCTGTATTGTGCCTGAAAACTACATTCGTAGTGCATATTTTGCTTTTTTCATTTTGTACTTTACTATGGTTTGATTTCATGAGGTAATGGTAATGGCAAAATCAATATTTTTTGCTACAAAAACAGCTATTCGAATGTTATCCAAATGACCATTTAAAGCACATAGCAGACCACTGTTAAATTTAACATCCTTACTGTAATAAATTTGTATATTTTTCAATGTTATTTTATGTAAAAAGGGCATGTATCTTGTTATGGTACTAGAAATGAAGTTCACAATCATAATACAGGAGGTTTATATATACCTTATTACAGAATGAATAAGTCTTTAAATAATTTTCATGTTATGGGTATAATACTTTATAATGTTTTAGACGACGGTGTGAAAATATTTTCTGACAATGTATTTACACGCGTGCTTTACAATTGGTTAGTAGATCGTCCTTTGTATAAGGTATATTATTTTTTTATTTTAAAACTGTGAATTTTTAATACATCTTTTATTTTATTTTATCTATTGCAATTTTGTATTGCTCAATGGCAAAAAATATTAAATATTGGTGTATTCTCATGGAGATAAGTGGTTGTTTTAATGTTACGCAATCAATGAAAAACTACATAGAATGAGTAATAATATTTTAAAAAGGATTGTTCCCTTAAGGTGCACCGGAAGTGTGTTTTTGCCAAAATCAGTCAATATTTTTTTCCTGCAAATGCTTCCTTGAACCTTTGGGCGTCCACAAAGAGTCAACATTTGCATATCGCCTTTCCCTTTGGGCTCTAAAACCATTTAAAAAGCTCCACATGCGCTTTTAAATCACACTGTTTCCCAGAATACCTTTTTTTTAACAGCATTTTTCTCAAAACTTCATTTTTACACATTAAAATGTCCCACGTGTAAAAGCTCTTGTTTAAATTCAAATAAAATTCCCTAGAATGAGCAGAGGAATGCATTGTAATATTCTATAGGCAAAAATACACGCTAACACTAATAATAAATTTAAAAAAAAAACAAAGATGTTCCATGAAAAAATTGTTAATATTAAAGATTTAAAAAATTATTACAGTTAATGTATGTAATGTATATATATATGTATATATATAATCATAAAATGTATTTAAAATATATTTCTATACAAACTTTTAAGTGGTTTACAGCTGTAATTGCAAAAATGCCAATCAAATTTCTCAATTTATGAGCCGCTTGTGACATTTTGCTTATGTGACATATTTAAGTAATAAAATGTATGAGATACGTTATAGCTCACAAAACATTTATCCAATTTGAATGAAATTTAGTGTAAAATTTAACTCAACAGTAATGCAATCAAAGTAAAACAATCAGAAAATTTTATATAAAAATGTGGAAATTTGAAAATTCACTACCAATGTCCCATAATAACACATCCCATAACCATATTTATAAACAATAGTTTATTTTCCGGTCATTTTCATGGGTCGCCAAAATTTTCGAAATTAATTTCTGTTTATAAAAGGGTGGTGAAATCCATGCCAATTATTTAGCAATTTTTGGTACAAGTTTATGCGAAAATTTTGGAAATTATAATGAAATAACAAATTTATTAATATTTTAACTATAATAATATTTTCCTTATAGTCAATATATTTTCCGGCCGGCTACAACGGCCGGCTATTTGAGTAGTTAGCGACTTGGTCAAATTACTTTGGAGGAGGAAATAACTTATCTCTCTTGGTAGGTCTCACTTTGTCTCAGCAGGACTCCACCGATTATCCAGACACTCAGACACTCAATCGAATTTAGGTCGCTTGCTGCCTGAGAAGAGGGGAGGGAAAGCTGTGAGTGACCCAAAATGAACAGAGGAGGTTCGTGAGCTGCAGTGAAGCCGACCTCTCTAGAGGAATGAACACCACAAAACCAGAGTTTTCTTTTCTTCAGTATGAGAGATAACCTCCATTAGTAAAACGTCATTACTCATGAACCTCAGTCGAATGGTTAAAACTTATAACGACCGCGACAGCAAAACTATTATTATTATTATTATTATTATTAATAATAATAATAATAATAATAATAATAATAATAATAATAATAATAATAATAATAATAATAATAATAATAATTTATTTTACTTGGCGAAGTTAAGACCACAAGGTCCTCCCTTCTACCTCACAAGGGAAATTAAGAGGGCTGTTCTATGAAGAATAATCATACATTTTTTGACAGCACACCTCTACTCATCCTCATAATTTTACCGCCTGTGGTGCCTCAGTAGTAAAAACGGGCGTTAAACACTACTCAAAAAAAAATCCTCATAATTTTGATGATATTTTTGAAAGTAGCCTCCGTTGGACGCAATGTACTTGTCCCAGCATTTCTACCAGTATTCAAAGACATACTGGAAAATGTTTAGTGACAGGTGCTTTAGAATCGCCTCTGCAGCCTTCATTGCAGTTTCTGATGATGGAAAACCCCCTCCCATGACCGAAGTGTTGCTTCAATTTGGGGAAAAGAAAAAAGTAATTACTGTGCTGCAGCATCAGCTTGCTGCACGGAAATGTGGCCTTTTGCGTTTGATGTGGTTTTTCAGAGTTTTCAGGGCATCTCAGTAGAATTTCCATGATATGCAGGTACGATATGCTGGCCAACCATTCCTTGATTACAGAAAAAAGACATGACCATAACTTAAGAAAACTTTTTATTCACCCCCCTTTCCTTGGGGGGGGGGGATGTTGGACATTTTCAGCCAGAGCTTTGCTGTTTGCTCTTAGGATCGAAATGGTGAAACTCCGCATCTTTCTGTAACATCTTCAACTAGATGCTAACCTACATGCGAACGTCCTTTTGTTTCAGAATCACTAGGCTTGAAAGCCACCATGCACAAACATGTCTCCTGTGCAACTTTTCAGTCATAAACATGTGGGTGGCACCTCTTGAACATTCAGACTTTCTGAAAGTGTTCTAAAATTTATTTCAATATCCTCTCTCACAATGACAGCAGCGGTGTTTTCTTCCATAAAAACACAAATTAGTGCGCCGAGCTATGCTTTAGGAAGAACAAATTATCCATAGGTCTCCTCTGGGATGACATGGGCCTCAGCTGATGATTTTTGAGATGAAAGCAGAATTTCAGAGCAGGATGTTGTTCCTCGCCTGCCACCTCCATTTTGCTGTAGGCGGAACTGAACATGTCTCAACTTGTACACCTATCCCAACAACAATGAACCTAGTATCACTTGTATCATAAGCATAAGGCTAACAAAATATTGAACTCTTAAGTTTTAGCGTGAGAGATTATGCTAAACAATTTTAGCTAATATTTATAGCATTTTCCAAATAAATAATGTTTGAGCATCAGCAATCCTTGATGTGAGACACACAGAGCTTGTTCGATATCAGGTTATAGCGAGAGTAGAGTTGAGTTCAATGAGTGTTATAATTGTATTCAGAAGATATGGAGTGAAAACAGATGGAAAGATAGAGCGGAACTGCACTGCATAGAATTCGACGCAGAAAAATGAGGGAGTGCAACTTCCTTCTAGCATCCAGAACAATTCGAAAACTGGAATGACGTGATCCGATTTACTAAGCTTGCGTGCGTAGCTAACACGTTGTAGTCTTTGTCTAAGATTTCTGATATCAGTTAACAGAATGACGCAGAAATGGAAATGTAGCATAACCGAGTAAATATAAGTGCTGTTTTTCAAATTGACTGCGAGAAAATTCTTAAATCGTTTCAAAGAATGGAATATTGTCTATGTAAGTAATGATAAACAATTCATAAACAAATTCAGAACAACAGAATCGATGCTTGACAGGAAAACACAGGAACATCAATTTATTTATACTAGCATTTTTAACATGCTGCGGTATTTTATAAGAAACACGATGTTAATTAAATATGCAGATTGGAGGGAAAGTTTTCGTTAGTTGGATTAGATTTATTGTTTAGATTAAGGATTGATGGGTTGGATTAATAATTGTATATCTCAGGGGTGAATGTTGATGTCTTTCTCTCCACTCCCATGATGTTTGCTCCGACGAGATTCTTCTGTCAGGAATTTCAGTTATCCGGATATAATAGGGAAAGAGAAACAAGTGTGTTGACACTATAATCAACTGATTTATAGTTTTTCTCTAACATTTCTTTATTGTTCGCAGTTCATAAAATTGGGCGGAGAACCGGCTACTCTATGAAGGATTTAAGGCGCGTTGTGTCACTTTCGCCTGATCGCATCTCTTTTGCTAGGAATCTGTTCCTTTATCATTATCACAAAAGTTAGCACTTAAATTGTTTGTCCGATGCGATAGCTTGTCTGTTATAACTAACTCAATGAATGATCTTCAATTGCCACCTGGAGAATGGACGTTACATTGCAAAGTCACGCCTAAACTTAGAACTAACACAGATTCGTCACTTAATAAAAACTGATGTCACACTACCTCGCTCGTAGACACATAAACACTTACTGATAGTTTTCTTGTACTCTGTTCAAAAGTTATTCCTCTACTGCCCAGCGTTTGCACCCCCTGGTTTATGATACTCTTCTCTCGCCTAATATAACAAAGACGGAGTTTCAATGCGGAAGAACTCGTTTGTCCTTCACACAACTTTACCGTTCCTTCATGGAGCATCCGGGGGTTTGTTTACAATAAGGCACATAACAATTTCTCTCAAGTCAACTTTCTAGCCGCATGCCTGCAGGAAAACAGTCTTCAACCTACAATTGCACATATCTTTCTAGAGACAATATCTTATTCATATTACATTGAATAACGTAGACTTGAAATTACAATACATGAAATGATGATAAATTAATAATTACGTTATATATGATACAGCTATGATCTATTCATACATATTATTTAGCAGGTAATTAATTTATTATTTGTGAATACTTATGGGGTGTCTAATTTAATTATTCCGGTTTCAAACATAAACCTGGTTATAACTTAGAACCCGGAAACACTGCTACCTCCATCCTTGATGTTCCAGTGTAACAGGTAAATAAACGACTTTACTTCGTAAGTAGGTATATAAGGGAAGAAAAATAGTTTTCCATTTACATTACAAGGAAATATTACGATTAGGATATGATTTTGTCAGACTTTGTTTAATCAAAATACAGCAAACAGCACTAAAATAAGGCGAACTGAAACATAAACATACTCTGGGTTTTTAAACAAATTGTTGAAAATGGTTCTGTTTATTTCAATGCAGGCTTAAATTCTTTTATGCGTATTATCGAAAACATTTTTAAGCATCTGCTATGAAATTGTGTTTATTGTTTTTTTAATATGATTCTTCAGTTCTTCTATTGTTGTCATATATTTAGAATTCATACCTGTTTTACAATATCCCCATTAGAAATAATTCAAAGCATTCAACTCGGGAGACATTGTGGGCGTCATAATCTTGCACTTATTAACCTGTTGTTATAGAATATATATTATGTTCTGTTGAAAACATGACAATACTGCAGTCTCGTCATGAAGTTTGTACAGGTTGAAGCTCGTGAACTGCGGCCACTTTGTATAGGAATATTCTAATTTCTGCCTGCGAATTATTTGAGCACTTCCGTACGAAATCCCCAATTCTGCAGGTAGTTTATTGACTGGCTTACTTGGACTTCGCTGTACTTTTTTTTCCCCTAGCATCTTCAACAGCATCATCTTCGCTTTTGTTGACCGCCTGACAGGTCTCTTTCTTTCTGTATTCCCGTTGCTAGAAGTTTATCTATTAGATAATGAAATAGCTACGAAAATATTCCGTAATGACATAATCACGAAAATGTAAACTGTTGTTCGCATCCTGCTACACTGTCCTTCATCCTTTGTACCTGGAGACGGTGTAGAAACTCCAGTTAAAATCATGCTGTGTTACATTAGATACCATATCTCCAATCTTAATATCTGCCCATTGCATACAGATAACCAACCTACCTGTGCGAAGATAAGCATCTATAACATTCAGTAGAAAACGCGACCACATTTCCGGAACTGCTACAGTGCTGTTTACTTTGACTGTAAAACAAATTTGAATTTAGTGCAGCCTTGAGTCTGCGTGGAAGGGTGCTAGTAGAAGGGTGTGTATGTATTTATTAACTATGATTGGGCTCACGCCCTGTGGCAGTGAAGAATAATGAAAATACAATGATTATTTACAGAAAAGCACTTAAAAAGAAACCAGTTACCTTAACTAAACACATTCGAACCTAGGATTAAAAAAAAATAATCTAATTTAAATACATGTCAAATTAATTTTATACATATTTACATGCCAGTTGGCATAATTTAATATTTTCACCTAATTAAGGCGTATCAATCTAGTTAGATAACAACAACATATTTAAATATTTCGAACTAATTAGATACATGTCAACTTAATTTTGCATATATTACCTTAATTAAATACATATCACCTAATTAAAAATGTCTTGCGAGTTAAATACCCACCAACTTAATTTTACACATACTATCTTAATTTAGCATATTTAGGCCTAGAAATACAATAAGTAGTTAAAAAATATTCCAAGTAGTCCGGGAAAAACTTAAATTTGAATACTAATCACATTGATATTTACTTATATCAATTATATATTTTTACACTTACAATTGTAGGTTACTTATAAATCTAGTCAGAGAAGGACAACCGTAAATGACAACTGCAGGTAATTCATTTATTGTTTTATTTTAAGAAAGAGATTTTACCTACATCCGTTCTCTGTTGCCTACAATTGATTTTAACTATGATCGTACCTACCATAGTATTTTAATGGTGTTTAACGCCCGTTTTAACCACTGAGGCAGCACAAGAGGTGGACACTGATGATGCATGAGATGAAATGTTAAATTGGAAAAGAATTTTTAAGGTAGGAAACGTCCCAGACCTAAGTTTAGGGTACCTCCCCGGCATCTGCCATTTATGAGGACTGAGAAAAACCTCTGTCAGGGAGGACAGTCCTGGCGGGATTCGAATCCCAGACCTCCCTATCACGAGTCCACGCCTTAACGACCTCGGCCACCCGTGGCGGTCCTGCATATCTAACCTAATTGTGATATCCCTCCATGCATTTGTTCTGTATACGCTGTTATCCTTGCCTTTTTCCATATTCTTTTTTACCTTTTACAAATTTTTCTGCTCTACGCTGGATTTTTTCTGTAAACCGAACAAACTGTTCCATACTCCATTAATAGTCGAACTAATGATAAATAAGGTATTTCCTTCAATTGTAAACCGAAGATATTTTAGCATTCTCATAACATACTCATGTTTTCTTTATCGCTCTATTAGTCCCATACAAGTCTAGAATTTAAAGTAACCCCCTGAGTATTTACAGCGGTTTTCCTAGCGAATTTCTATTTTACCTACGTTATAAGTAAGATTAAGAAAGAATTACAAAATGTTATTCCCTACCTCATTTTTAGAACCATGTATTTTCATCCTAAATTTAATCATCCAGTTGTAAATGTTATTTAGATCACTTTGTAAAACTTTAATACTGGAACTATCGTTAATTTTACTATAAACAATACAATCCACGGAAAATAATCATATCTTAACTTTAAATTTAAGCAAAGATAGTTAATATAAATAATAAACCATATTGGCCCAAAAGGATTCCTCGTGAAACTCCTTTCCGATAATTGACAACTCCTGAATTACCCTGACTCTCTGGGTCTGTTCGTTAAAAAAAATTTTTTATCCAAAATACAACCCTTTTATCTGTTTCTAGTTCAACCAAATTATCTACCAATAAATCATGCGATACTAAACCAAAAGATTCGAAAATCAATTACTACTGACCAACTCTACCTCCTACATCTATTTCTTCAGCTAGTTCCTGAACTATAGGAATCATTTCTCTATAGCAAGAAAACCCTTCCCTGAAACCGTGTTGACGGAAGTGAAAGCATCTTTATTATTAAATATATTCACCTATCAAATGTCCCATATATTTACATGCGACAGATGTGAGACTAACCGGTCTGTAATATTTAAAATACTTTCTAATACCTCCCTTATGAATAGGAACTACGACAGCGCACTCTCAGTCTTCCGGTAGACTAGAATTATATTATAATCTCCCGCCCGCCTAGCTTCAAGACTTCCTATCAATATGACCAGGACCACGTGAGTTTCGAGTTTTTAGTTTTCTGATTTTATCTCTAACACTTTTTTGCTGACATGCAAAAGTTCGATTATATTCCCTCACTTCTTTCATGTGTGTATGACAATCCTTATTCCTGCTATTATTGCAGTTTTTATTGTTATCACTATTTTTGTTAAATACTGAAAGAAAATAAGAATTTAATAAATCAGTTTTTTCTTTGTCCTCCGTTTGATCTCCCTGACAGATTTTTCTTCCGGGTTTTCCTTATTCCTTATAAACGGCAAATGGTGAGGAAGTACCCTAAACAGGCCCGGATTGCTTCCTTCCTTTTAAAAAAATCTTTTCCCAGTTTAGTTTATCGTTTCATCTTATGTACCACAGTCTGGGATGCATTAGTAGTTAAAATGGCGTTAAACACTGTTCAGTAAAAAAATCACTGAACATTGCCATTTCCTCGTTAATTCCCTTTCTGAGCCCTGCATAATTATAAAACCTACTCATTGCCATCTAATTTTAATATTTTTCCGGGAAATTTACTTGACTATTTTTTAACTTCCATATTCCAGTTTTTAAGTCAATTGAATATATTTAACTCAGTGCTCAGTGTTCTGTTTACGCCTGTTATAAGCATTTATATTTATGTAACGGGTGTGTTGAGTAAGTATTGTGAATCCTGGTTATTTTTTATTATTTTGTGAGGAACACATTTCATCTGTGCCTCTTACCGTCATGGGCGGCCGAGGTCGTTTAGATGCGGACTCGTGAACGGGAGGTCTGCGGTTTGATTCCCGCCAAGACCATACTCCCTAAATGAGGTATTTTCGGGTTTTCCTCAGTCCTCATTAAGGTTAAATGCGAGGGAGGTACCGTGAACTTAGTCTTAGAACTTTCCTTTCTTGAAAGAGAATCCTTTCCCAATTTATAATTTCACCTCACGTATCACCAGTGTCTACCGCCTATGATGCCTCAGTAGAAAAACGGGCGATAAACACTATCCAACACCAGTGCCTCCTTAATGTCCTTAAATTCATTCCAAATATCCCCACATTTGCTCCAGTCGAAGATATAAACCGAGAATGCCAAAAAATGTGCACACAATTTCACAGTAGACATCTATTTAATATATTTCAAAGTTGGACCGAAAAACAACAGTAATGTGTACTGTATGATGTTCTGTAAACAGATGTGACTCACATACATTATGATAGCGTTGTTACGTGCAGGTAACAAGAGTCAAGATAATCGTTTTAACAGCGGAAAGCAATTTTGAAGTGATATTGGAAAACCGAGAATGTTGTTGAAGTTCAAAGGCAATGGAGACGTGTGTACATAACAGATTCTCCGGATCGAACTCCGTTGAACTTCTACCCATGGGAACTCTAAGGATGTTGTATACCGTAGAAAACCAGAAACATTGGCAGCACTTCGGGAAGAAATTTAAACGACATTTTCTGCAATCGCTTAGGACACATTCGCAAAAGTTACTCAATCAGTAGTTTAACATATTCAGAAGTGTTCGACGCCGATGGTGGGCATTTTGAGCAGTGTTGTAACAGTAAAATTCTAAGACGATCAGTGCTCATCATTTTATGTTTGTGTGAATTCAGTTTTGTTATGTTAACACAGTTTTTTTCTTTGCTTGAAGTGTGCATATATTTTTGACACCCTCTGTATAACAGAGGTAATAATTATGATGGTGCTCGATTAGAACAATGGCAGTGAAAATCTCTCTCAGAGTGGAGATCACTACAGCAAGCTCCTAAATTACTGAAACTTTGTTCATACAACACACAAGTTTAAGCCTTAGAATCAACACTTCCTTACACCGGAATTAATTTTTGCAACTGGTTTCTTACACATGAATATTAGACGAACTACAAAACAGAATACAAAAGAACTTGGAAGCAGAGGTACAAAAATGAATCAAAATTTGTTTAGATGCCACAGCCCTTGTTTGCAGCAAACACGGTGAACATATGAACCTATTTTGTTTTGTCGGTACCTGTAAAGTACACGCCGCGCGGTAGCTGGCTCCCGACTGCCGAATTGTCTTTCTTCGAAAAGCGAAATCAAATGGTTGGCGCGGTAGATGAGTTAGGTGATAAATTCTATAAAATATTTATACGTTATATTCTAATTCATTTATATAAAGTTTTACCTGTAGTTTTAGGATCGTATATTCTTATTGCTCTGGTATTTGATACTGATTCCTCATCGGTTTTAAATAAATTACGGATTTCTTTATTTCCTACCTGAATTCATGCCTCCAGTAATTTAATACAAATATGCTTCAGATTAATAATAGAGGTTAGTTATTTGAACTATTTGACCATCTGCTAGTTATTTGTTTCTAACTTCCGTTCCTATTGTTGTTGTTATTATTATTATTATTATTATTATTATTATTATTATTATTATTATACTCCATCTTGTTTAGTATTGCATTTCTATTAATATTTCATATAGGAACCGATTGACTCTGTTCGGTTTTAGGTTTTTTCTAATAGAAAGCGCTATTGCTGGTCCTTCTGTCTTCGTCAGTTGTACTATACGAGATGGAAGAAAGCCTTTGACTTACTCTTAACCTGAGAAAGATTGTGTTATTTTGAGAATAAAAAGTGTTTAAATAAAGTTGGTTATTGTGTTATTCATTCCTGATATAAACTCTTGTTTTATTTTGCACAGTTTTGAAACAGTAATTGAACTACTTGTTAATTCCTTGGCTTCTGAAGGTGACACAACAACGTATGATAAAACATTAAGAAGTTATTCACAATGAAAATTAGATAACACATAGTGTTAACATACGAGCTTGATATCAGATTATTAAATGGAACTACGAGGGATAAGTCATAAATCATCATAACCATTTATTTTCTTATGAACAAGGGACAACCCGATAAATCTCAGATATACGACTGAAAGTATATGGAACGTACTTTTGGATGAAGCCACTAGATGGGGTGTGTGTGCCGCCCGAAGTTTAGTTAGTGAACGACAGCGGTCAGGAATAATCAGGAACAAAGGTCACGTGCATATGTGAAAGTAACATTTCTCCGCAGAAATGCAGGAAAATCCCACCCTGAGCTACGGGAAGTACTGTGTGCGCCTACCCTGCCCTATCAAAGAATGGCGATCTGGTAAGGAACCGTCGAAACACTTAACCCTTAAAAACTGAAGATTCTGGTGCACCAGTCCTATCACGAACGCAATTCCAAGAAACAATTGTAGCGCACGAAAACGAGCAATCGTATGTTAAAAATGAACTTTTTAGGATGCCTGCTAATAGATAAACACATTCAGTATACAGCGAAACAACAGAGAAAGTGTAATGTAGAAATGTAATACGTAAAGGAAATAATAATGATACGGGAAAATGCACATGCTTTTAACACTATAAGTTTTGCATAACCTAACCTAAATTTGCAATCTATGCGTTGTTTTTAACACTATAAGTTTTTATTTCAGCGTTTAGAATCAGTACGTGAAATTAAAAAAAAATTGTAACCTATGTTTTGTTCTCTCTAAAATAACATTAAAAAGGTAGCATTTATTATATTAAGGAAATAAAGGTAGCCTTTATTATATTAAAAAAAGAAAGGTAACATTTATTATGTTAGGAAAAGTGTGGACAAATTATGAAGACTAACCGTGTTAACAGGCCGACATAAACAACACGGTTATTATCCGTTTACATTTGTTGATTGGATTTGAGATCAGGTTTCTCCTCTGCCGTTCGTGAAAGGGGGCGTGACTGGTGCACCAGGATCGTGCAGTCTGTAAGGGAATGTCATGGAAACTACTTCGAAGGTTGCTAAACACCGTGGATTACCTGGGAGACCCGTCCTGTGACGGATTTACAAGCCTGTGTATGTACTTAAGTGTAACTTTTCTCATGCCATAATAATTCCGTGTTGTCCGGTTGCCTGTGTTTTGCTTTTTACCTACTAGGGCCACCTACACCCAGTCTTCCGTTGGTGGCAGCACTCGACAATAAAAACCATATACTTTTAATTGTATATTTTAGATATTTCGTGTTGTCCCTTGATAGCGAGACATTAAATAGCTTCCATGATTTATCCCTCATGTTTACAAATACTTATGTAAACAGCTGACAGATGCGCTCTTTTGTTTGGGATAGATTGGTGGTGCTGAAGCCCCGTTGCGTTTCATCATAAATGAGTAACATTTTCAAGACTCTGCATTGCTGAACTGCCAGTTTACAAACTGACGTTATTTATTTCATCATGTATAAGGAGATACGGTACAAACAACTTACGTTTAAATCCGCTGCGAAGAGGCTTTACTTCTCAATAAATCCATTTGAGTCGCACCTAAGGTTCATGTTTCACGAACAACTGTTAAAAATAAATATTACATATTCATTAATTAAAACGTTAACTGTAATGAAAATGTATTTCTTCATTTCAGAATTGTCATGAAATTCCAGCATTTGTTATTGAGATAAACAGAAATTATGTAAAACACTACATTAATTAAAGTGCGGAAATTGAGTTCCTTTTTTTTACTCTAATTATCGATTCTTGCTTGTTTGTTGGTAATTTAATTATGATGTCAAGCATTTTATGCTATTATTATTATTATTATTATTATTATTATTATTATTGTTATTATTATTATTATTATTATTATTATTATTATTATTATTATTTAATTTTCTCCTAAATTCCTATGTTATGTTAAGCAGAGAAAGTTTAACCTTTCTGAATTTTACCAGAAAGCAAAAAGTTATGTTAAGGAGTTGGCGAGCGTCACTTGGTTTTATAATTACCGTAGTTGACTTATCTCAGGACACAGTATATTGTGTTTTCCCCGTTTCACAGCAGTTTAACCATATGATATCTCCTATTACCCAATAATCGAACTGGGAGAAGGGGAGAAGAATATCGTAAAGAGATGAGTGATATTAGGCAAGCTTACTATAATCGTTAACCAAAAGCAAATTTCACTGCACAAATATCTCCTCGAGTTATTAATTTTTCTGTATTTATTTTCTTTACAGTATTTTATCACATAAAACAGGCTAACATAACCCGAAATAATGATAATGATGATGATGATGATGATGATGATATAAAAACGAAGAAAGAATCATCCGAGTATTAAAACTATTGAATGAATTCGGCAAAACACTTTTCAGTGTTTTTAAAATAACCCCAGTGGGGAAAAGCATGGATTTCAAACTTCAAGAGTCACTCAGTCGGAACTATTCAGGGGAATTCGATTCAGCATTAAAGTTTATATCATAGCCGTAACCTGTGCAACCAGAAAATTATGCGTGGGCATTAATTCACAGGAGCGGGTATTGCCAACGTAACCGCGAAACACCATCAACCCGGTGACTTAAATTTTACTGTCGATTTTAAATATTTCGGAATATTTATGTTAGGCAATAATAATTATTAGATTTCAAATGATAAGCACAAGCCTGATAGCTGTTAAATATATTAAATATAGTTGTTTTAGGTTTTATTCAATTATGACATTTCTTTACTTATGTAGAGCTATCTGAAGGAAAATACAAAGGTAGTAAATACAATTTCATGCCATGTGCACTGAGAATTAGATATACCCAGGCTTTCCCCATTGCATGTCCTTATACTGTGTTTTCACAGTTGAAATTAGCTGTAAAACATAGCAGCACTACAGTTGGAAGATATTTTTCACACACACACATACACACACACACACACACAAACACACCGTATTAGGTTTTTGGGTATGCAGTGCTGTGAAGTTTTGATGCTGCAATTGACGCAAAAAATAACAGGCCTTCCAAATAATCAGAAAATTTTGAAACAAATAATCAGAAAATTTTTACAAATAAGTGGAAACATCCCCAAACTTAAAATAATTTCATAAGCTTTGTGTTTAAACAAACTGTGAATTATCAGTATTTTATAAAAAAAAAAAAAAAAAAACTTTTATAAAGGATATATTAAAGGATCATCAAGAAGTCGCTCCGCAGCCACTATGAAAGCAAATTCGAGTGGCAGTTCTTACTGCGCGAAGAAAGTATATTTATTGTGTTCACTTAACCACCAAGGCAAACACACATTCCGAAGTCCAAATCTTAGGAACGGTGGGGGAATTACCTGTTAAAAATCGGTTTCGAAGGAAGGAATTTCAGAGATGTAGGAATACCAACTTTCTCGTGTACGTTGCACTTCATCCGAGTGCGGAGGAATTGTCGATGATCCGTTAGAAAAAAAATGTTCTGTTCATCATAAGAAATTAAGCTGTAAAAGGAAAGTCATTAGTTCTCTTGCACTTAATAACATAACAGTATTTAAAGTATATTCCACCAATTTAGTTTTCTCTTCATTTCTGATATACGTTGATTTTTTTTTCACCCAAATGCAGTATATTCTTCACCAGATACCCCAAATTTCTACATTGTTTTTTCTTCTTTGTCGACTTAATCAGTTATCCCGGTTCCTTCTTTAGTTTGTTATAATAGAGGCAGTTGAGCTCCTGTTCATACGAATAGTCAGGAAAAAGAATCAAGTTAACTTTTTTCCAATGCAAAAAAAAGAGAACTTAAATTTCAAAACTATATTTGACAAATCACAATGTAAAAAGTCATGTACTTTGAATAATTAAAGTTTAAAATGTAGTTAAAAGAATGAAGTTTGATCCAAATTCTGGTATCCCAAGATGGAAGGAAAGGTGAAAGGCGGTTAAAATTACCAGTTTTCTTGGGAAAATATCAAGTACGTCATTTCAAACAGACAAGAAATGTAACAAATACAACTAATTTCATTGTTGTTCTAAAAATTATAATAAAAGTTTCGGGGACATTGCGGCTTGGATTTTTAATCTCCTCCTCATCTTTCTCAGAAGACAAGCTATCAATTCATCACAAGATTGTTCGTATTTTTCACATCCTCATAATTTTGATGATCTTAGTCCCCGTTGGATGCAATGCACATTTCTCAGCGTTTCTGCCAGTCTTCAAAGATATACTTGAAAACAAATATTTGACAGGTCCTTCAGAATCGTCCCATCTTCAGATGATGAAAAATATCATCGGGGCTAAATCTGGGCGATAGAGAAGGCGAGAGACACACATCACGTTGCTTTTTATAAGATATTCAGTAATAACATTTGCGATATTCAACCGTGCATTATCGTGGTGCAACATCCAGCTTGTGCACGTAAATGAGTTCACTAGTGTGAGCAGATAAACTATTCCCTGAATATCGAAAAAAGAGATGACCATAACTTTCCCCGCAGAAGCAAACCATTTCTCTCTCTAAGGCCACAGAGAGCTTTGCTGTTGAAATGGCGTAGCCAAGTTTCATGAGCAGGGATTACCTTTGAAAGAAATTCCACATCTTCAACTGCGTGCAAAGCTGCACGCGAACTCCTTTTGTTCGGGAATCAGCAATTTTGGAATCATTCTTGCACAAGCACATGCAACTTTTTAGTTACCAGAGTTTCTGAAAGTGTTCTTAATGTTATTCTCATAATGACAGTAGCGCTGTTAATATTTTCTTCCGTCAGAGCATCATCTGAAATCCTGGCCTATCTTCCTTTCATATTGATTGCCTCACCTCTTTAAACATTTTAAACTATCTCCTGCCTTCTTCTTCTTCAATCGAATGGTATCATTCCTAAATAAAACGAACTCGCCTTGTCCCCCCTCCCCCGATCCTTCATTTTAAAATTTGTATTGCACTTAATTGGATGTCAATCTCACCATGTAACTTCCAATATGGAGGAGGGAAATTCTTCTCTTACTCCAGTGTAACTCAAGAATCCTCTTCACGGGTTTTATATTGTGTTTTTTTCCCTCATACTTCCTTACCAGATACTCATCTAACCGGTAATAACATGTGCTGGGGTGGTTTATCGATCACCAGGTTAAAGCACGGCCACCTCTTGCAAACTGTGCACCATCCACAGACGAACTTGTTAGCATCGCTGCATACATACTCATATTAAACTGATTATAATAATATGTCACATGTTTCAATTCAAACATCTGTAAATACCGTTCTTCATGCTTTAAAATTGTTAAAATATCTTATTTGTTTATTGTTAATATTGTCTTATTTTATTGTTATTTGATCCTCTTTCAAATTGTATAAGTGTGCTACCCATGTATAAAATATATTTCCAATGTGTACACACAAATATATATATATATATATTTATAACAATAAAGATGCACCCAATGCTACTAGTACTAGTTTAACAAAGCTAGTGTTGAGTTCATTACTACCTCTGTTAAACTTTGGCCCCTAAGAAGCCCTTGGTTAGAGAACGAAAAGAGATAACACAAACAACTATGTATATTTTTGGAATGAAAGGGGCTGATCGAAAGAACAATAAAATATACATTCAGTACTTTATTTTTCCTTTGTAAAATTATTACATTAATTAATACAAAAGCAACTACAGTAAAAATGTAAGACATTTTATCCTGAAAGACAGAATTCTATAGTAGAATTACATAGAAAAAAGGTAAAGGTCTATACCGTTTTAAAAATAAATTTAAAATTAAAATTATGATTTATTGTTAAACGAAATTAAAAAAAAAAAAACTCGTTGATATTTTAAAGTGATCTTGATCTTCGGACATAATGTAACAGTACGGCGTATTTAAAATAGTATAAAATTAAGGAAATGAAGATCCAACTTATGTAGATTGAAAAGAATACTGAACATTTGCCAAAATAAATAAACATAATAATAATAATAATAATAATAATAATAATAATAATAATAATAATAATAGTCGTAATAAATCAATGTGAAAATTTATGTATATATGTTCCAGAAATTCATTGTACCCATCCCTGGATGGTGTAGTTCAGCTGAACCATATAAGTAGTAGGCCTAAGATCCATCGAAGACCACGATTATGGTGGTGTTTCATAAATGCGAATGTGCAGGTTCCTACATTTTTAATTATGTTCGAAGCATGACCATACACCAGTAATATGTCAAGAAACTGTAAAAATTCCCCGTTTTAAGATTAAAAACGGGGAAAAATGTATTTCAGCTATAGAGAGATAAGTCTACTGTGAACTATATTGCAAATAATAACCCTCTGTTACAAATAGTGATGGAAATTTTCAACCGTGGACGTGAGATTGCCTCAATATCGACGTTCTATTAACAATAGGGTTCTGTCACAAACTCTAATCGCTGCCCTCCGATGTTAAGGTACTAAAACTTGAGTCAGGCGTATCCTGATAACTTGTTACAAATGAATTGTTCCATCTCTAATTATAACTAATGCGTTTAAAATCTATGCATCACAAGTGCACAGCGGGTTTCTCTGAACGACGACCTATACTGTGAAAAGGGTCGTTCTACATCTTAGGTTGTCACACGTGCATATTTAAAGAGCGAAATGTCAGCAATACTTGCGTCATATGTATACCCTGCAATATTTGACTATTTTTCCCGAAAACATTTCTCATTTTTCGAAATCAGAGTTTGATAGGAAAATTTTGAACTCATGGTCGGGTCTAGAAGCACGGATATTCGACTTGTCGTGCCGAGTCTCTTATCATCTGAGCTACCATGCTCTATACGACCATAGCCGCGCATCTCCCACATCTGAGTCTGTTATACCGTGCATACCTCTAAGATTTTCTTCTTACAGAGTTTTTATTCCTAGATGTTCGAGTTAACTACACTATTAGAGTTAATTTATTGGAAATGTGGTCTTTTCACACAGTTCGCATACTAAACCAGGTTTGGAATAAGAGTCAAATAGGAAAATTTGGAGGTCATGGCCTGGATTCGAGCCTCGGATCTTGCCGTTCAACGCTCTTATCCCTTCCCGACGAACCGACGAATGTTATTTCGAGTCGCCTCTTAAGGACAAAACCTCTGCAATGATTGTGTTTTAGACCTAATCTCGACAATAATGATGTGTCATAAATTTGCATGTGTAGGTTCTTAAACTTGTTAATTATGTTGAAATCGCCATAACCTTAAAGTTCTCCAGAGCGTAATATATTCAGGTTGAGAAAGATTCTCGGCTATTGTCGTCAGGGCAGAGTAGCTCAAATAGTAAGTGTCAGCATCGCACGCCAAAGATCCGTAGTTCCAGCCCCAACCGTAACGTGACTGATTCCATACACAGCTTGCATGGGGTGGGGGAATTCAAACTTTCTGATTTGTCTCTTAGCACTAGCTGTTGCTAATTGTGTCGGACAAAGGGTTTGTATATGTTTCAAGTTTGTTAACGCAATCATCAAATTACTCAGGTTTGCTGTATGAGTGCCAAAGTTTCAAGAGGACATGTAGTTTCTGTCTAATTCGTTAGAAACAAATCTTCGTAAAAACTTTCAAAATGTTTGCGTAGTGCACAACGGTGCTACGCGTGTGACCACGGGCAGAGGATGAAACGGAAGATACGTCAATTGCTCGAATATTTTCAACGCCGTGTACAGACCGCTAGTCACACATGTATCATCTTCTGATAGTTTACTCTGTGCCAACTGTAATTAGAGGTAAGACAATGAATAATCCAGGTACTGTAGCATGATTTGCTGCAAACATTTCTGTACATGCCAATTTGTTCACAGAATTTCTGCCATTGTGCAAAATACAGACATTTCCTACATTTCCGCCACTCGAATAAATGGTTTCATCAACGCTCACGTCGGTCCTGGTGGTGTAGTGGTAACCATACTTGTCTTCTAAACCCAAGATAGCGGTTCAATCCCGGCCAGGATCGATGGGTTTTTTCGGGCGTAAAAATCCCAAGTACGGCTTCTTTCGGAAGGAAAGTAAAGCCGTGGGTCCCGTGTTGTACATTTACGGCACGAAAAAGAACCTCAAGCCTGAAAGAAGAGGTCTCTGAGCAAAATCTGTCAGCCGTTTCACGCCCAGAATTGAATTGAAGACCTGAGATGTTAAAGAGCGTTCGTAAATAAATCATATCACATCAAAATCAACGCTCACACGCACTTTTTCATTTTACAATGGTTTGAAATGGTTCTTCGTAACATTATGGCAAACAGTTTTTCTTTAATAACCTTCAAGCCTCTGGAGGTTGAGTATTCCTATATTTTTAGTTAGAAATGTTCAATTGCAGCATTATTCAGAGTGGGATAACGGCTGCGACAAATGTTCTGTATATTATTTACAGCACTTTGATGCTCTTAAATTTGAGGAACTCACCTATCAGCATTTGTTTTTAACACACACGTGAAGTAGCAGCAATGTGCAATGTATCCGTTTCCGTTCCGTGCGTACTATTTTACAGCACGGTTGGCAATATAACACTTTTTCGTCTGTAGTAAATATGTTTTTATATTCATCTACATATTATTGAAGACGCAAACTTAAACTATATTTGACTTTTCCAAAAGCTCAAAATACACGCGCTATTGTCAATGAAATCCCCTATCTGCTGATTACTTTACGCTGCTATAGTACATCTATTAATGGTTGGACTGCACTGTTTCTGCCCGTGAGCAATTTCAGTGCGGTAGACGAGGCATATTGTGTTCACCTTGTTAAGACACTGCAGATAAACGGTTTTACTTAAATCAGCTTACTGTATGTGATTCCATTCCCAAGGATTAGCCCTCGCGGTGCATTACGTCGTATCAGCATTTATTATTATTGTGCAAGTGATAATATATCTAACTAAAACATTTCTTCTGAAATTAATACATTGTCAAAATATTTGGATTAATGTACAGTAAAACATGTCTGTGTTGCCTCTCTGGATCTATAAAAAGTGGTCAAATTTCACAGTATGTATGAGCATTGTCAGTTTTTGCACTGCACACCTATCACATATAGGCTACACAATAACGGAAAACATGAAATCAATTTATGTACTATAGTTACATAACTAATGTGTATTTATTAGCTCATTCCAGAACAAAGTGTTAATTACAACTTCATACTCTCTTTTTTACCTTTTAGAAGCAATGCATTACCCTCAACCTCTCATTATTGACATTGAAATTTCATTACTTACGAGTCTGTGCAATTTATTGTAGCATAGGCCGTCACAGAAATGCCCATTGCACATCATCGAAGAAGAAATTCAAGATGATCGTGTTTAACTCTTTATTGTCTGTTCCCTGCAACATTATTTTTTCTGCCTGTACTGAAAGTTTGTATCTCAGTTATCATTGTCATATCTTTGTGCTTTTGAATTTTACAAACAATGGATTTGGAAATTCCAAACTTCTCGAAAAGTTTGCGTTACCTTACAACTATAGAAAATATCCACATTTAGCTTTGTTTAGACATGCTCATATTGTTAACTCGTACAATGAACAGAACTATGGAGTGATTTCACTCCAGTAATACTGTATATACGTAATGTGCATAAGGTTTATCTTTGCACTTTTTCTACTCTGCTTGTATCCCGGTTAACCATTCTCTTTTGTCGCAGATTCTCCAATTCATTTACGATAAGACTCTGCATAACCCTTCACCTATTTTGTTAAAGCCCATTAATTGTAGCCATTAAGAGAGATGATAAGTCTCCTATCTATGTTTAAAGGAAGTAAATCTCATACTGCAAGTGAGAAATACATACCTATCTTTTGTTACATTAGTCGAGGCCATCGGTAGCCTGGTCAAAAGTTGATATAAAAATTACAGTTCCTAGAATTTCAGCGTTTACCAACATACGTGCGTTAATATTTTTGTAGAACATATAAAACAAAGACCAATAAACCGTCAAGGGTGGCCGAGATCCTTAAGGCGCGGACTCGTGAGCGATCTGCGGTTCGAATCCCACCAGGACCGTCCTCCCTGACTGTGAACTTTTACCTGGTTTTCCTCAGTCCTCATAAAAGGCAAATGCCGGGGAGGTACCCTAAAACTTAGGCCTGGAACGTTTCCTTCCTTAAAAAAAAAATCCTTCCCAAATATATCATTTCATCTCATTTATCACCATTGTCACCGCCTGTGGTGCCTCAGTAGTAAAAACTGGCGTTAAACACCATTTAAAATAAGACCAGCACTAATTGATGCAGGTGGCCGAAATACGTAATTTTGTGCATGTACAAAATTATTGGAAATAATTGGTTCCATAAAAAGTAGGCAAACTTCATGTTAGATCGGTTTAGCAGTTTACGCAACAACTTCTAACCAGGCAACTAAAATATTAATAAAGGTTTTTTTTTAAATTATTTGGATTTATGTACTTATTAGATATTTTCTAAAATATCTATTTTACTGAAAATGCTAATTTTTTATGTGAAATAAAATGTAGTTTTTGCGCTTGTAACCCACAATCAGCATTATAAAATTGTGTTTCATTCCATACAATATTATTTAGTTACCTGATAAACAATTTTATAGTAATTACAAAACTTTTTCTTTAGCTTTGTCCTTTGCTTGTTGCTTTGTTTCTCTCTTTTTTATAAAGTTTGCTTTACTGAATGTTGTTAGCAGTTGATTGACAGCCTCTGACCTATTCTGTTGTTAGAGTCAGCAAGGTTTATTTACTAAAGGTACATTTGTTTAATTTGATTGTATCTGTACCGTTCTACAGCTCCCTCCCCTCCCTTAAAGGAAAATTCCGGAACGGAGCCGCAAGGTACGATTGTACTTTCGTTCAAACAGTTTGGCACACAGATATGTGAAACTTTTTCCAACCCTAATCAATACTGGACAGAAATTATGATACTTAATAACAAAAGACTGGCGACTAAATATTTTAGTTTGTTAAATTTTCTATTTTATTATTATGCTTTGCATGCATGTTTTTGATGGCTACCCCGGTTCATCACGTACCTGATTTCTTTATAGATAAGCTTGCCGTTAAAACACTTAAAACACAAGTAACAGCTGCTAATTTACAGTTGCCCGGTCTCTCAAGTAGCTTCGCAAAGCCCTGTGTCAGTAGCTCATTCCATTTTAATTGAATGGTATTGATTTTTTGTGTGTTTTTTAAATAGTGTTTAAAGGCAGCTTTAACTACGAAGACATCACAGGCGGTGGACACTCATGATACATGAGATGGAATAATAAACTAGGAAAGGATTTTTTGAAGGAAGGAAGCGTTCTAGGCCTAAGTTTAGGGCATCTCCCCGGCATTTGCCATTTATAAATACTGAGGAAAACCGGGAAAAACCTCAGTCAAAAAGGACGTCCTGGTGGGCATCGAACTTCAGACCTCCCCCCCACGAGTCCACGTCTTGATGACCTGTGCGGTACATGGCGATTCAGTTGTATCCTAATAGCCGGTATAATGTTACAATAATGCAACGTTATAGGATATGTACATTAAAACTAAGTTTTGTAGGAGAAAAAAAAATGGTGAAAATTTCCTGATCGACCAGTCCCCGAATAGCAGCACCATACAAAAGGCTTTGTGTTCTCACAGAAGAAAAAATAGATGACATAGGCGAGAGATAAGAATACACTCCACTGAAGTCTCTCAGACGTTTATCACAAGAGACAGGAATATCAAAGAGCTCAGCAAGGACAGGTACAAAACTTTTTAATTTAAAACTAAACAGAATGTGGGTAGTACTGCAATTACAACGGCTTGATCACATCAGTACTCTTGATTTTTGTAATTGCATTTTCAGTAGTGTTTGTTGTGCAGAAATTGATGGGTTTTTTATATCCACGATTTAGCTTGTTTTTATCTTTATGGGCAAGTAACATCTAAAAATAATATATGCCACATTTTATACCGACCGTAAGACTGCGCGCGCAAGCCGGCCGACACAATATTACCCTGAATAATCTTTCTAGTAGTTTTCACTTAACATCACGATTTACATATAGCGGTTAGTTCGGCTCATCCTTTTGATTGGTCAACCTACATTTTAAAGTATAGGTACCCCTAATTTACGCTTATTTATTTAAGCTCATTTGCACACTTCTATACTGTCACATTGGTTCTCTCAGTGCTTGCGCAACAGTTGTAGACAATGTAGGCAACATTTAGAACATAAACAAAGTGGCGGCAACATTTACAAGGGAAATTCACAAAAATGTATCAAAGCACGTAGAAATAGTTTGCTTCATACTATGCTGAATTGCATTTTATTTACTTGGGATTAATTTTCCCATGGTCTCGGTGATTTATCTAATATATCTTCGGAAAGCTCTCAATAATTATCCAAATCTCCCTCCGTTACTCCACCTCTTTCAACCGTTTGCTGAAAAATCGGATTTATAGCCCCTGTAATGAGCGTAATGGCTGTGTACTCTTCAAACTTTAATCAAAGTAAAATTCGACACCGTTTGAAACAAAGCATCGTGCTTAACTACTATGGAAGTGTCATTTTTGCACTCATTTCGAAATTCTACTCACTCGTACCGTAAAGGGCCACTTTCTGTGTTAGATACGCACATGACTAGTATAAAAGGACAAAGTCAGACGACAGTAATGGAAAATGTACTACAATTGTTGTTCGCTAACGATCTCTTCTTGTTTCGTTATGAACAATGTGCGAACATTAATAAAACATTAATGATTCCACGAAGAAATACGAGCACATGATGTCCCGTAGAGAATTTCAGCATGCTAACAGTTACAGCAGGAAATTATGGCTAGTAGATATAATCGGTCGAAATAATAAGCACTGTTTATGAAATTTAACGCCGCTAAATCACCGGGCATAAGCACTCACACGTATTAATTCTTTGGGGAATAATTTTCGAATTTGTTTTCGTTTCAAAGAGCTCCGGTGCTCCTGTTCATTGCACGCTACATAAATATAGTAATACCATTAATTTAACAGACTTGGCGTAAGGAAAGGAATTAACGTTCTCATATCCTTTGACGGGAAGTAAATGTCTACAAAAGATAAATAAATGTACATCGAGAGAATAAAGATATTTTAATAAACATATTGAAATGTAAAGCTATCATTTTAATTTTTATGCATATTTCTTTCTGAGATCAGAAACTTATGAAAATGCTGGTTATATAAATATTATGATTTGTTCAAACTTAAATCATAATTTTATAAAAGCGATTGTGAAGGAATTATGGTGAAGTCACATGTTTTGAATGATGTTTGAAGAACTTAAAAAAGTAACTGTCACGTATTCCTATAGTAGGCCGAACACTGCATTAACTGCAATTTATTATTGTCTCCATATAACCCCCATATATTTTATATTTTCTATCTCATTAACTAATCAGAACCTCTCTATTTTAGTGAATTCTCAAGGAATTTAAGCTATTGCCGATGTAACCATGAAACGATCTTTGAAAAATTTCTTTAAATCTCCATCGATCCTACCTACCAGATCTCTCTCTCTCTCTCTCTCTCTCTCTCTCTCTCTCTCATATATATATATATATATATATATATATATTAACATATATGTTAACGCTCTAGTGGTGATAATTTTTGTTTTTTCTTAACGAAACTCGGCATATAGCTATCGAATAATAAATGAATCGTCGTGTTCATTAGCCAGAAAAATGGACGATTGGGGGTGGGGGTTAACCTAAAACGAAAATTTGAAAATAAATAAAAATAGCTCTAGCTTAAATTCAATTTCAAAGGCAAAGAAAATCGAGAGAGTGTATATTGTATACTTGCATAGTAAACTGTAATTTGTTTTTAAATATTAACATGTTTTTATTTTATTGAAACATATGAGCATCTTCTTAAATACAGAATGTAACTCGAAACTTTCTGTATTTCTCAGTTTTAGTGAACGTAAAGATGATATCAAGGACTCAGTTCATAAACATGGTTACATTTAAATATGTTTAAAAATTCCCACAGAGTGTGGTTTTGTCTATCAGTGGTCATTTAATCAATAGTATACCATTCATTTTTGTGGTTTACTCTTTATAATAATAATAATAATAATAATAATAATAATAATAATAATAATAATAATAAAATGTAGTTTCTCTTCTGTAATACTTATAGATTGCAAGAATTTGCTAATAAATCCTAATACCACATAGTAATGTCACAACTTATTTTATTTCATTAATCAATTTGATTTGAATTTTATATTTATTTTTAAAATTATTCAAGTTACTGAGAAATTCGCTTGGTTTACGCAGCTTTAGTGTGACGGAATTTTAATAGTACTCTTTCATGGCAGATAAATAATAATAATAATAACAACAACAACAATAATAATCTTATTATTATTACTATTGTAACGTTTCTGGTGTTATAAAACCTGCCTGGTTAGTATAAACCATCCTACAGTATAAGGTTGTCGCAGGATTTCTTGCGATGTTTTTCGTAACATTATCAACTGATAATGAAGGCTATCTTCTGCACGTAACATTTTTGTAGTCGTTTGCTTGAAAAACAGCTTTTGCCTTTAACAGTTATCTACAGATAATTGCTAATAGCTTGATCTTGTTAGAGGTTGACAATCAGTAAATACATTTGAAAACATCAGACTTCCTTTCCACGCTTCTTTGACAATAGCGGCTTGGCGAAGGCAAGAGAGCTACCTTTGCTCCCAGCATCGCGTGCTTCTTTTATTTTCTCTGACAAAAGATTTGTTGTGGTCTCTGGCTTCCTTTATGAAATGACAAAAGCTTCAGTTCTTTTTAACATTTAATTGTTTGCGAAAGAAGGTTGTTTTGCCTGCGGAGCATTTGTTATTCTGCTATCCATTTCCATCGGATATGAACGTAATATTTACTGTATGTAATTCACTATTCATGCACATAGCTGAATAGTCCTATTGATGTGAAATAATTAATATTATACGATGATATTCATACATTATCACCATCTTCCATGTGACAGATGTTCGGTCTCCTGTAAACATTGAAACAAGGCAAGGCTCTTTGGCATTGCGAACAGAACTGTGCGTGGCAATCGGCTATTAAAACAAAGAACGTGTCAACAGAAAGCCATTCATGGGCTTAGGCGGACTAAAAGGTACTACCCGTATTTCCCAAAGGGTTCTCTTATCATGAAATGTTACTTACAGTATTTATAGAAAAAGTCACAATTTATATGGCTTATGTCAACTAAAAGCATGATGACAACACGATAAGCGTGTGACTTTCAAATACAAACGCAGGAATATACGCATTTTGTGAATAGCTTAATTTTTATCACATCTGTAAGCAAAGTTTAGTCAACATTTATCTATTTGTCTGAGCAGACGCATTGTGAGCTGTCCAACTTAAGATAGCGGCGGAAATATGTATTGTAAGTACTTAAGTTGCATGTTACGCGCTAAAAACAAAACAAAATATCATAATGCCTATAGATAAGCACATAGCTTAACTGCGGTATTCGGAATTATTCTATTTATAAGTGATCAATAAACGTAATAATCAATCAGTTGTCCTGGTTAACTTAATAATTTTGGACAATTCGCTCATTTTTCGAGAGCTGCTCTATTTTTCTTTTCTCTCTATATACACCATGATTAAAACACACCACAAAGATTAGTGTACTTGGTGCGGTGAAACAAAGTGCAGAAAATTGTAGAGTTGAAAGGCGGTACCAAACTAAACATTTTGAGGATAGGAACAAAGGATCGCAGAAGCTTTTTTACTGCGCTACATGCGTCATGTTTGAGTCTCAGATTGTGAAACTTGTTTGTGGCATGTCAGATATAAACAAAACACACTCTCGTATAGTGCTAGTTACTGTCGCTAGGTGTGTCTGATGTTCAATGCAGCGTTTGTGTTTTGAAGCCTACTGGACGGAACGGTTATACCGAACGCTAGTCTGAAATTAGGTAAAACCAATGCTTCCAACATGACACACTTGCACCTGCAGCTCGAAATGGCCTAAACAGAACATTTGGTGACAGGTGGATAGGGTACGATAGACATGTGAAATGTAACTCATATGACACATGTGTACGTACAGCATTCTATACCGACAGTCTAAAATAGAAAAAAAAAAAAAAAAAAATATATATATATATTAACATCAATGACATTATGACACAGCACAGAGGTTCTGTTGAAATCAGATAAAAAGTAACATACCTACATATGAGGGGTTTAAAGTCAAAGTGGTGTAAGTCAATATTTGATCAAATGGATAGATTCACGAATAAATATCTTAATATATGGATCTGTTAAATGAAAAAAAGATGTAACTTCTACTTTTGTTCTTAACACAGCCAGTAGTAGCAGAAGCTCATCCAGTAAACGAAACAACCGTTTTATCAACAGTCATTGTAGTTTAAGTCAAAGTTACACCAGTACACCAGTATTGAAGTAGCTTTTCGTGACTACTACCTAAGTTAATTTATATTTTTGTTATTAAAAGCAATTCAAAGCAACCCTTTGTGTCCATGATAAAAGTGAATTCTGAATTTGATAAAGATAGAATATGAATGCAATATATTGGTAGAATCTAGTGACTATGAACATTTAGAATCTGATATGGGATAATCAGTAATTTTAATATCGTTATAAGTGCACGGTATTTTTAATTAGTAATACCACGAACAAAATACTTACCAGTATTATTCAAATTTAAATGAATAAATACATGCTCCCAGACCAAATATAGATAATAAAACAATTTTATATGTAAGCCTATTTTAATATTTATTGGTACAACAGACCGTTTAATTTGTTTACAAAAGATGGGGTTAATTAAATGCCAAGATGAAATACAAAATGGCAAAATCATGGATGTAAGAAGGAAGTTCGGTTGAGAAAAAGAGACTTTGGCATGGAATGAAAGGGAAAGTGTTCCTAAAAAGAAATTCATTGTGATTCAGTCTTCCATTGTCTGTATGTGTACAATCTAGGACATGGTGAGCTGTATACTAAGTTGTACTGTAGGAACGAAACATCTGCTTCACGTGGTTCGCAAGAAATAATCATGTACATATTGATGCACTTTCAAAACAATTTTTATGTGCAACTTGTCGAAATTGGAAATTATCATTGTCTCTGAAGACATTGCTTCAAAGTTATAATAGCACCGACATTATTCACTATAAACCTATTGAATGTTATCACTGATTCACTCTAAATGATTTTGATTTTGAACTGGTGAGTCACGTTCAAGGGATAGCATTATTTATGTTCCTGCTGACTGGTGCTCTGTAATAGGTAACAAGCAAAAATAATAGTTTTTATATGACAAAACTTCCAGTTGAAGACTTTAAGACCCCGTAGTATACAAAGAGAAAAAGTCATAACTGAAATTACAATTATTTTTTTGGTGAGAAATAAATCATTTCTGCTGCACCATAAAGAAACGTTTAATCAGGATTTAACATTTCCAAGCAAGCTAAATATGGAAGGCCAATCTCACTTGTTCTGAAAATGTTATATTCTAGACCCAGACCTGTAAGTAAGGAAAATAAAAGTTGCCTTACATTCCGACTATGCACCATTACTAATTCCAAAGATTCCAAATAGCTGAAATAACGGAGATCGGGAGATTGATGGTATAGGACCATTGCAAAATGTCAATGTTGAAATGGTTGACATTTATGGCAGAAGAGGAAGGAGTAAAACGGTAATATTTCACCTTTTGGTGATTTTGTGTAAAACTGTATCATTTGTATTGTGTTTTTTAAATTTAAGAAATTTCAAAAATTGGCGCAATTTAACTTTTAAAAGTGCAGATAAAGTGTACAAACCATCTTTAATTGTGATATATATCTTCATACACAGAAATTATTAATAATAATTAATTGCGGGAACTTTTATGGTGTCTAATAAAACCTGCTATTTCTAAGAATACACAAAACGTGACTTATTTCACTTACACTTCTACTTTCTCATAAGTATACCTTTTGACAAAAAAATAAAAATAATAAATGACTCATCCCCAATCCCCATGTTCTATGTGTGGATCGGAGAACTTCGGGGGCGCTCGTAACGCTGTATTCACAACACGCGTGTAACAACTGCACCGGCAGTGGGCGCTTTGCCTGTAAACCCAATGCTCACAATCATAATCATCTGCAAAGAGAACATTAGGGTAGAGCTGCGGTGGCCCAACGGTTTAGAAGGCATTGCTCTTCTACGTAAGCTCCTGGTTTCAAACCCCACACACCATATTTGTTTTGTTTTTTATTATTGATTTTTTAAACGTATATGAAAACATTATGTTGCTTTAAAATCATATTATGTTTTAACGGATCATTTGAGTTTTATGACATTACCCATGCACACACAAAAACGTAATCACAAACTAACGTATTCTTTACAAATAACTTAATAAATACATTAACAGAAATATTTTTCTCCTAAAGGAAAACGCACAGAAATAAACACAAATTAATATAGTGTATTTGTGCCATAAGCCATCTTTTGTCCTTCTTGCATCTGCAGCATATTGCATTTAGATACATAAGTACTAAAGGAAATATTACAATATTCAAAATATATATACATAATATGTTAACGTTAAAGCTTGCTTTGTATGGGAAATATTATTAGAAAACTAATTTGTTATATGTTACAAATGTTTGTTAAAAAATAAAAATGCTTCATGTCGTGAGGTGAACCGGCGCTCTTAATAACGGCATCATTGCACACACTGCCACAGAGCTAACGGAACACTCACACACACTAGTCAGCCTCTTTAGTGCATGCCTCATAACGCAGCTTTGTTGGTTACCGTGTGAACCGTGCGCTGTAACGAGTAGGACTTAGTTTTTTGTGTTTTTTTTTTTTTTTTTTAATTTTTTTCCTTCAGTCAAAGGATGTGCACGCCATAAACAGCACTATTTCACGATAGAGGCTCGGGGCTTTATAAAAAGAAAAACCAATTTTTGCAGTGCTCGAGCAATTTGCTCCATGCGTTTAGAAGCAGGAGTATGTGTTAAGAGAAAATTATGAACTATCTTTTAATTTGTGAATAAAAAAGTAATAGCGTAACTGACGTTAATTTAGTCATTTTAGTACTTGCATCGCGGAATTGTTAACTACGAAGAAATAAATTAATGTTATTTGGCATCGAAACCATTAGCATTGCGCTTTCCGTGGAGAGAATTCCTAGTGTGACTGCCAGACTGAATGAAAGCATATCTCCTTTCAGTTTTCCCGTGTGGTCTGTTGTCGTGACATCTAGTGATCAATTCCGTTGTCAGTGTAGAGCAACTTGGGAAATAAATGCGTGAGACAGTCGTAAATTTATCTCAAGGTATTTTTATTATCGTGATATAAGGTTCTTTAGTAAATCGATTAGAGACAATTGCGGGCTTTATAGCTTCCCTTAGCAGGAAACTACATTAAGAATTTTACGCTTGAACGAAGTCACCGCCGTTTGTCGCGATCTTAGGGTAACCGCTACGTTGTGGAGTGCAAAAACAAACAAACAAACAAAAAACAAAAAAAAAACAACAACAACAACAAAAACAACAAAAACAAAGGAGGAAAACTTAACCGTCATTTCAAGGACAATCATAAAAACGTAGACAAATGTGTTCTTTAAATAGCTGTTGCCTGAATGAATGTTTTGACATGCTGAAATATCATGTGCCAGGTAATTATGGCGTCCGTTACATTATGTAATTTATTATTCTGAAGAATCTTGGCAGTCCATGTGAGATATTGAAAGCTCATCATACAAACAACAGTAATATTCGACTGAGCACTTGAGTAACTCAATCGGATTGCATTTATTTTTCATGATTGAAGCAGTACCTTGATGTTCAGGATGGTTCAGTAAAGATAACTGAAATTATTCTTACACAATGCGACCCATGATAGCACACAAAAATGGAGTTACCATATTTACCACAGATTCAATGTTTATATGCACGTCATACAAGCTACGTGATACCGACTATACCACAGAAAAGAGTCACACACACTGAATTTTGCGATCTGGCAGATTACCATTGAAAATATGTGAGTAGCCCCGTCTTGCTGGAAGACTTGATGCTCGAAATCCAAACCATTGATTTTACGATGACCATGGAAATGGATAAGGACTTGCTACCAGTAGACATTCGAATTAACAATGGTGGCCGCACCATTATCACCTACTTTACTTATTGGACTAAGTAGGCTCGTTAAGCCTCCAATGAGTAATGAATAAGGAGATAGCCTCGCTTCAGGGAGTAGCGCCGTTGCCTACACGAGCTTCAGGCTCTCCTGGATCGGAAGGTATGGGCCACTTTCAAGATGTTACGTGAGGAATAGAAAGGATTTCAAGTCGTAGTGAAGAAAGGAAAGGTAATCTCAAAATCAAACCATCAAGGCGATGAACCAGCCCTCCGTCACTTAAGGATTTCAAATAGTTATAAATCTCCAACAAACAAAATACTGGGCGGATTTAAATGATAATGACCGAAAAACGGACGACAAAATATTTGGGATTGATAAAGATCAATAAATTCTTGATTAAAATAAAGAATTAGAAAAATGGTTGTTTAATTTTAAATTTGATATCAGAAGTTATAGCTGAAACTAAGAAGAAATTAAAAGGAAAATGAATTTAAAGTACTTTTCATTAATTTACAATGGGGTTCCAACAGTGTGAAAGGGATTGTGCTGGTATAGTATAACGATACGAACAAGATTACGTTCTTTTACTAGATAAATGAATGGATAGTAACAAAATTATTATCATATTCAATAAAATATGTGCTAATGAAGCCGTAACTTGAAACTGTAGTCTACAGCGTGGAATTTTCAGAATGTACGGATCTCTGCAGATACTCACCAGCTTAACCCACCCAAGGAACCTGATCTTTGTTCACGTTCATGGCATTCATCAGGCCATCACCGATCATCGATGCTGTAGAGATAAGCCAGTAAACGAGCGAGCTCTAAAGCTCTTAGTGCGTGACTACAGCGCTTTGTCCATAACATGCCCGAAGTTTTCATCGACCCTGATGCTGATGCTGCGAGGTTCTGAATGTCCGACTGGCCACAGAACCTTGTTTGCCTGAACATTTCCACCCAAGTTATGATAGCTATATTTAATTGTGCCGTTCCCTGGAATTCATTCTGGGGTCCGTTTGCATTGAATGCAAGGGAAGGCGCATCATTCCGTCCTGTCTCACAACTACAGAAAGAATGTTCCACACACCTTGAACGCTCCTGGATGTTGTACTGTGGCATGTCAGCTACAATTCAATGTCTATGCAGTAATGGAACGTGTAAACAGAAACAACACACATAACATTTCGTTCAGTTACACTTTAACGCACTGTATATGAGTGAGGCAATTCGCAAACAAATAAGCTAGAAGGCAAGTGTGTAGAGGAATAATTAAATTTGCACGTTTCAATAAAATTGTCAAAAGCATTGAAGCGTTCAGAACATTTTAATATTTTGCTAAGAAGCATTAGGCACAAAAGTGTTTAAACTTTATAACATAAAAAAGTATGGTATTCAATAGTTAGATTACGTGATTTGTTAACCTGGTATCGAATCAAGAACATGGGTCTTCCTGCTACAGTAGTCGACCATACGAGATCTATTCCATTTCCTTTCAAATTTTCACCATGATGATACGCGCGTGATTTAATACATTGCCTTTTGATATAGCTGTTTACGCTAACTTAATGAACAATGAAACTTGATAACACAGGTTTTGCTAAAATATTATGTCTGATTATTCTAAATGTCTTTTAATTAGACAATCTATGAAAGTTACATTAGTATCCAGGTATGTATATTTATTTCATCTTTTATACTGCTATATTTATCCCATCAAATGTTGAACGAATTATTTCTAAACACAAATAAAAAGTGTTATATCAAAAGAGTACATATTTACCATTAATTATACTCCGTAAACTGATGATATACAATTTGAGAAAATAAATGACTTTAATTTTTGTATTTTTCCAGGTACAGTTCGTGGTATTTTAGGCATCAGGATGAAAATGATGATGAAATGCTAAGTTATTTAATGTCTAAAAGCCTAATCTGTAGACATTGTTTTATTTAGGCCCGTATTGTTTTTAACAACATTTTAGATCATTACTTAGATATGTGTTTACATAAAGTCATTAAATCAACTTTGTAAAAGTGACAAAAATAAAAACGTAATCGTTTAGCTTGTGCATCTCTTTAAAAAAAATCCAAGCATCATTTACATTGTGACTATTGTTTGCTAGCCTAAAACGTTTTGTACTTTTAAAAACGAGTAACAAATTTAAGTGAAGGAATAAAGTTCAATAAGATTAGTGTATTAGATTAGCCCGTTTTCACTACTAGGGCACCATAGGTGTGCACACTGGTGGCTCATGAGATGGAATGATAAGTAGGGATTAAGTGCCAGGATATTTCAGGACTAAGTTAGGATATCACCTCAACTTTTATCTTAAACGAGGACTGAGGGAAGTCTGGAAAAAACCTTTGGTCTTGGCGGGAATCTAATCCTTGACCATACGTTCACGGGTCCATACCTTAACGATCTCGGATACCCGTGTTCAGTAATAAATTACACTTTCATTTGAAATATCCGTTAATAAATATGATGGGGAAAAGTATATTTGATATCATAATACCAGCCCATTATCTTATAAACTTTGGGCATTCCCGCTTGGCATGACGGTATTATGCACTACGTTGTTCCAATGGAAATGATGGAGAAGACGGTATCATTGTGATGCACCAATGGGGTCCTTAAACCTATGAATGAATTAAATTAATTAATGATGACGCAAATGCATTTGAATTTTCAGTGCCTTCAAACAATGTGGTATTTACCTTATCAGTGTAAGGAGAAACTCTGATAAAACTTTATCCAGACTGCTTGACCTGACCGGGAAATGAACCCAGGACCTCCGGATTGGCAGTCGCAAAAGCTACTACTAGATCACGGAGGTAATCATCATTGCGATGTTTATAAATGTCTAATTTAGGAATATTATTTATAATTGTATTTAAAAGTGGTGCCACAGACGTTGAAACATGTTTAAAAACCCAGCTTCAATTTTAACAATGCACACGATGTTGTCATTGTGGGATTCAGGAATTGATGAATTTTTTTTTTTGTAAGTGTGATATGAAATATAAACAAAGAATTGTGAGTAAATATTGCATTGGTTAAATGATGAATAGTGTTTAACACCCATTTTTACTACTGAGGCACCATAGGCAGTGGACACTGATGATACATGAGATCAAATGATAAATTGGGAAAGGATTTATTTTTAAGGAAGGAAACGTTCTAAGCCTAAGTTTAGGGTATCTCCCCGGCAGTTGCTATTTATGAGGACTAAGAAAAACCTGGAAAAAACCTCAATCAGGGAGGAGAGTCCAGACGGGACTCGAACCCTAGACATCCCGCTCACGAGTCCGCGCCATAACGACCTCGACCACCCTTGTCGGTGTATTGGTTAGGACGGAGGAGAACATTCGTATTTCACTCAAGGGATCATTTATGTCACAACCTCCAAAGGGGACACTTCCAGTAGAAAGAAGGACGGAGGCAGATAGGGTCAGCATCCGGAGCCACTCTTGCAAGGAATCCAAGTCTCTCAGAAGGGATGCTTCCACACCAGACCCCAGAACAGAAACCTCTTCAAAGAGGAATCGACCAGCACGCCTCGCCTGGCACTATCGATCAGAGCCAAAGGAATGAAATGAGGGGGAATACGGGAATTAAACATTCGTTAAGAAAAGATCCATGCCAACACTCACTTAAATGACTATGGAAAAAAATACTAGGATGGCCTATCTCTAAGATTTAAACCCAGAACTTCCTAATGCGAATCCCACGTTACCACGGCCGGTGTGACTAATACATAATGTTCCTGTTTATTGAAGTAACACATTAATGGCAGGTTTTCGCATTTAGTTGGTCAGCAGCATTATCTATCGACAGTTCTTTCCTGAAATTTGAAAACTGGACTGAAGTGAGTCATTTACAGTTGAGGGTCACTTGGCCCTAATGAGCAGACTGTCTCCTTAGACTATGGCCTGAATGTTTATGATCTAAAAATGTATAAATATTTATGACCTAAACAACCGAAAATATATGACAGTAATGTGATCTAATATATAATATTCTCCCAGATTATCAAAAATGCAACATTTGTTTAAAGTTAAATATTACTGAATACTTTAAAATATAGCATTGTTGAATTGTGAACGTATTTATTAAATCAAGAGTTTACACCCAACGATACTACAACGAAAGAAATGATGGACGTCACAGAGAATTATAGTAACAAGTCATATATTTTTAAAGATTCAAATAAGAACGATATTCTACTGTCACTAAGCATTGACTTATATGTGGAAAAACTGCACTCAGCATCGCCGGATACTTGAGTATGTTCAGTGCAGTGTTTGAGTTGGTACGACATAAAAAAAAAGTGTGATCAGCATACCAGAATATAGAATTGAAAATGCTGCCTTTGAAACATGGAACTTGTCTGTTACTCGCTTGAAAGTTATTATAACTATTATTTTGATTTGCACTCTATTCCCTTTGTTGAAACACTTGAAAACTGTGGACAGCTGCCTCAAAGTTGCTGTGATAACGCGACTTGCCCTCGTATTGGCAGGTTCACCATATACTTACAGTGTCGCACCTCAAGAAGTATACTGCCGTGATTCGTTGATAGCAAAATGTCGCGCCCTCAACCCTAATTGGCAGTTCACACTAAACGTTTAGTGTAAATCAAAGAATAAGTGTATAAGAATGATCTGGCTATCGTAAATACAAAAACTGGCCTCCTGAAACAGAGACGACGTGTGTGATGCAAGCATCTATAACTTGTGTTAACATTTCCATCATGACAAGCAAAGTACATTCAGACCTTCAGGGAATATGTTGACACCATAGTACATTTGTAGTTTGGTATACAAATTATAGATTCTATTCCATTTTCTACTTCTGGACTAAGAAAAAAAATAGTCTTCTGATAGAAACATTTGGTAGACTCTTGTTTCCCAAAATGTTGCGTCACCAGTGTTAGCATTTAACGCCTTGCCTTACAAGCAAGCTGGAAGGAGGTCTGCAACACATAAAAGGTGCAGTTCCTCTGGAACCTTCTTTAACATAATGGAAAGTAATTTTTACAATACCCCTACATTGTTTTCTAACTACAGCACTGGGATGTTTGAAATAAGATAATAATTCTACTGAATTCAGACTCACCTTCATTTAATGTTGGCAGCTTACTATTCAGAATGTCACCAATCTTGTTGAGTAGCACTTGCTAATAGAAGCAGTTGGCCTTGATAAATTAAAAATAGCATCCTAAATTCTCCATTCTCTATGTATATGTTCGTATACAATTTACTCTCCGGATTCAGAGAAAAAAATAATTTTAGTATTTTTAGAAAGAAAATTTTTAGAAATTACAAGAAACCGTTTGGGGATGTACAAAATCCACCACTTGGACAACTGTAAGCAAATGGATGAACAGAGAATAACATATAATAAAATATTAGCATTTATAAAAATTGACGGAAAATTTATATAAAAAAAACTTTAAAAATCAAAATGTGGCTTAACATTGCCAATGGAAAACATCGTTTTAATCATATTTGATGAAACTATGCTTACTTTAAGTTTGAAATGGAAACGACAAACAACCGGGCGCTAATAATGACATTCTTTGTTCCAACAAAAAGTTTGACTGGATGAAGACGAGCTAACCCTAGTAATAACTTAATCTTATTCTCTCACTTTTACGCTACAATTTACATTTACCCACTAAACTTCTATGCGATAAAAATTAAGCCTTTATTCATATCAGTTTTGTATTTAGTGTGAAGTTGCATATTTTGTGTTTTAATGTAATTTAAAATATGTTTCTTCTTAGAAACGCAGTGGGAAGTATTAAACACCATGAGCTTTGTTTGCCCTGAAGACTTGAGAATTATTAAACACGGGCTTTTGTACAATTTTCACCTAAAAAAAAAAAAAACGCGAAAGAAGTTGGACGACGAGAGCATGAAGTGTTCCACAAACTTGGTATATTCATCGGTAAACTGCAGGGCGATTTTCGCGCTAGAAGCCCCAAATTTATTGTCTATAAATGTATAAGCTCTTGCGCAGCTGTAAGTTATCGTTCGACACCACTCCAGGAGTTTATAGGATGTTAAATCCTAGACTGCTATTGGCTGAAGCTTAAGTATTAATGGTGCAGTCAGAAAGAGAGCCTCTATCACTATAGAAGTAAACAGTAGATAACTCTGAAGCGTGTTAGTAAGAAAAGCATGGAGACTATACTAAGACAAAGAAGAAAAGTTCTTGCTTTATTTATAGCATATGCTAGCTTTCATTGGTAAACGTCCACCACAAATCCTCTACTTTCAGAGGAAGGATACCCTGGCAAAACTAAGATTTCAACCTAGCGGCTGATGGGTTTACTGTTAATACAGTACTGTTGCCAGATTTTTCAATATCAAAATGGATGCAAAAATTCACATATATCAGTACTTTAATGTTCCATATTAAGCTATACGAACTTAACTCGTGTTAAAATATTATAACTATTAGATTATTGCCTATATGAATATTGTACAGGCACAAATAAAATAACTTAGAATATTAACGATATATTGACAAAAAGATGCATACTTTTCTAATACAACATCTAAGAATAGAGGAAGAGATACAAATATAGAATACCATTTTGATTTCGACTACTACTATCAAAGTTAACTAGGAAAATGCTTACGAAATTTATAGCCACATAAAACTTTTAAAAGTCAATGAGATATGTATTGTGTAAAATGACTGCAAATGTGGAAAAGTGCACATTTTTTAAAGAAACTGCATTTCCACTGTTTGATAAGCGGGGTACAAAACATAGTGTTGAAAATCAGTTAAAACTACGCTGAAGCGAAACTTTTTTTCCTCCCTCTGTGTATCTAATTAGGGGAAGGAAAAAAAAAAAAAAACACATGAAACTACTATCGACTTTCTTCATTTTCAGTAACCACAATTTGCATGTATCCTCAACTCGTACATTTAACCGGAGCTTGATTACATTTTCCCTGGTGGATAAAAAAGAAATAGCCGAGCGTTTCCTATCCAGTATCTCTTCATTAAAAGCCGCAGCTGCCCTCTCGCTTAAAATTGATGTGAGATTGTTTCTTTTTGCTGACTGGGACGGCAGGGCCTATAAATCCAGTTTTGTTACCCTAAGGAAGTTGTTCTCAATTGTAAGATCACATTGAAGTAATCTATCTTCCATTTCAGGATGTACCTCCGTTTTTGTCCCAATTTTTAGTTCAGTAGCCTCTCTTTCCGACATTTTTTATTTTGCAAACCTAAACAGCATCTTTTCTTTTAGTTGTCGGTCCTGGTGGTGTAGTGGTTACCATACTTGCATCCTACACCCAAGAACCGGGTTCGAACCCGGCCAGGACCGATGGAATTTTTCGGGCGTAAAAATCGTAAGTATGGCTTCCTTCGGAAGGGAAGTAAAGCCATGTCATACATATACGGCACGAAAAAAGAACATCAACCCTGAAAGAGAGGCCTCTGAGCAAAATTTGTCGGCGCTTCACGCCCTGAGTTGAATGGGACGCTGATGACCTGAGATGTTAAAGAGCGTCCATAAATAAATCAATCAAAAAATCTGTTAGTTACTTTAAATATTTGCGATGATTTAAAGAATCCCATCTTTATTTCACTTATTTTATTGCTTTCTGCATTGCTTGTAATCCCTGGAGGGCGATTACTAGTACTCTATTTTGTGACACTGCAACCTTCGCAATTCTAACCTCAAAACTTGCGGAAACGGGTTTGGAAGACAAATAATGTATGGTATGCCTGATGTGTGTACTAGGATTTACTTCACTTCAATGAAAGTAATAAACAATATGTTACAACGCAATACCTATTTACTTAAATATTTTTGATTGTTTAAAATTATAAAATCACTTCAAATTGTAATGCACAGAACAGCAAGTAATTAAGTAATAAACAAGTTGTAAGCCACAAATAAATGAAGAAATAGGCCGGGATTCACGCTAGTTACTATCTCGTTTGACCTAAATCAGAGTGCAGTACCTACAAGACCAAAAACCTTGCTATTCTATATTTGTCCCCTTTCGCATCTCCTTATTTACTAGGGGTACTGTAAAGCAACACTTTCAATCTCAGCAAGTCATTTAGCATCGTTTAATATTTTTCTGCCCTTCTTTACTACATTTAAAAATATTTCAAAAACATATCAAAATTAATTATAATTTTAAGTTCTGACATTTTAGATAGAGTACATTATAACCTATTCCTAACACGGTCCACTTGTTTTAAACAATAATAAAGATTATTTACGGTAAGATACAACATATGGAGAAATTTAATGATTTGGTCGATAATCTCATTAATATTATCGATTATATAGTCACTGAGCTTAAGTAAATATTAATATGTTTATTGCCAAAACTAAATAAGGAATAAGGAACTTTACTTCTAATTAGAAATAAATTATAAATATATATTTTTGTTACTCAGGGCAAGATAAACGTTTTTGTAGCATTTATGATATTGGGTCAAACAAATATTATTTTATGACTAGCTACCAAATTCTAAGCACTAGAACCAGAATGAACAGAAATGAAGCTATGTTGGTAATGGGTTGCGGCAAGGATTCCATCGGCCTGTAAGTCATCACTCAAGGCCAGCCGGACTACATGTGTTGGGGTGGGCGGGGTTTAGCAAACTGCTACGTTGGCATCACTCTATCAGTGTCCAGTAAGAAAGAAGAATACTAAATAGCAAACATTTGAGCAAATTATTCTATTCCACAAGGAGAGATTATTTATGTTTAGTACTAACGTTCTGAGTCCGCTCTTGCTGTTAAGAAATTACTAGGAGATAGATTCGCAGGTGATTGAGTTCCATGTTGTAATGGGATTCATCAACTAGTAGTATCTATACACTTTATACATACTGAAGGATAACATCCGCACTTTCATAAGCAGATGCCAGTTCCAGCATTTCCTTGCGTGACATGAGTGAGTACTTAACTTTTTATGTGCATTAGTACTGATTTGACTGTCACTCTAGTGCTTTTACCACCGATTCCACCGCCACGGGTGGCCGAGGTCGTTAAGGCACGGACTCGTGAGCGGGAGGTCTGCGGTTCGAATCCCGCCAGGACCGTCCTCCCTGACTGGGGTTTTTTCCAGGTTTTCCTCAGTCTTCATAACTGGCAAATGCCGGGGAGGTACCTAAACTTAGACCTGGAACGCTTCCTTCCTTAAAAAAAAAATATCCTTTCCCAATTTATCATTTCATCTCATGTATCATCAGTGTCCACCGCCTGTGGTGCCTCAGTAGTAAAAACGGGCGTTAAACACTACTCAAAAAAAAAAAAACACCGATTCTTATGTTACTCTGACCTCCCGCACGCAAAAAAAAAAAAAAAAAAAAAAAGTGTTATGCTGGCAAATAAAACGTGCAAGATAGCTTAGTACTGAAAACAGGAAAAAATAAAAGAATGGAAAAACTGGCAACTCTACGATACAGCTTTTGAGTTAAGAGAGGGAATTTAGCAAAGTATTATATTCAGCCACAAGTAAATTTTGCATATTCCTTTCAGAACACAAATATAAAGCATTTCCTGAAGGAAGTACGAGGAGGTCTTCCTGAAATGCAATCCGCACGCTATATCCAATAAAAAGGGATTTGCAGATTTAGTGAGATACGAAAAAGAAAAATAATAGCCTGAGTAGAGACATGAAAAATATTTGTTTTGTAATCAGAGGCAAATAGAAAAATGTCCAGTTTGCGGCCAGAACTGGAACAACGGATCTTCAGCTTAGCGGTGTATCATATGGTTAGAGTCTCGGCATTGTAAGCCGAAAGTACATTGTTATACTTCCCATCATAAAAGTAAATTTTTCCTATCAGGCTGATTTCACGGCTTTCGTGAAAAACTCCTATTTAAACATAAACTTTTTTTCCTAACTTCTTTTCCACAACCTGTTTTAAGACATCTTGGTTTTATTTATATCATTTATAGAATTCAATTTAGCTTGATAAACTATCCAATTACATTTAATAGATCAGAAACTTTACTTCAAGCAAAATACATATCCATTTTAGTTATAAATAACTAAATAAGTAAATTCTCTTAATCACGAACTTTGATTCCTTTGTCTACAAATATTACGTCTTAGGACATCTTGTAGGGAATCAAATCACATTATAATACTATTAATTTCTTTCAGGTTATTAAATACTGAGCGTTACAATTGTTACACATTTCCGAACTGTGGATAGGAAAATGTGACTCCCTATTTTGATGTCTGTTCACATCTTCATGACTCCTAACGTTCCCCACGCTTTGAGGAACTCCCAACCACCAATCAGGTTAACCCACAAGACTTGCTTCTAGAAATTTCAACGTAATTGACAACCAGTCACCTAACAGACATTCTTAACAAACTCTTCCCTCTAATTATTATGGAACATACTATAACAATTTAAACATTATATATGCTACAACATCGAATACGTTTTGTTTTCCAGTCGCTTTTAAATTTAATGTCATGTTAATTTTATTTTCAATTGATCGAAATTTAGTGCCTTATATAATCGTACGAAACTTCGATACTGTTGACTGGGGCAACTAAATTAAATAATATATATTTAAAAACACAAGCAGTTGGAATTAAAATGTTCACAAAGTAAGTATATTATGACCATTTTCATTTATTGCATAAATTAGGATCCCCGGTGATACTGGTCTACAAAATGTTTGCTAAATGAACACTGTTTATATATTCCTTACTATATGGAATCTTTGAAACCAGCCTTTGTTTCATCGGTTTTCAGAAATCGGTATTATAGAAAATAACAGTTTTTATTATTTGTTCATTGAGCAAATACATAAACTAAATATTCTGAGAGATTTAAACAAGACAATTAATGGTTCACTTTGTGAATGAAACAGTAATTCTAAATAAGAGCACTGAATCAGAAAAGATTGACCACAAAATAGCAATTTAATTCGTGCAGAAAAAACGTGAAGTATGAACTATTGGTTTCTCCTTCTAATGTCCTTCTTAAGCTCCATGTTAAGTTAGGTCTGATAAAGTAATTTGTTACTGCTCTGAACAAGGGCAGTGATTGTTTCAACATTCCTGTTACAAATTTCCCACAAAAAACTGAAGCTAAGATAGCAGCAGGTGTTTTCGATGGACCCCAGATTGGTGAGCTTACGCAGAGTGCGACCTTTCATCAGTCGATGTCCGAGTTGGAGAAGTCAGCATGATTGGCATACAAAAAAGTGATAGAAAACTTTCTTGGCAACAAGAAATTTGAAAACTATAAAGAAATTGTGAAGAAAATGTTACAACCTTTTAGATATCCAGCGTGTAGAAGAAGTGTTAAAGTGCATTTTTTCAACAGTCATATTGATTACTTTCCTGCGAATCTTGATGCATTGAGTGAAGAACAAGAGGAACGGTTTCATAAACACATCAGAACAATGGATGATTGATTGATTGATTGATTTATTTATGGGCGCTCTTTAACATCTCAGGACATCAGCGTCCCATTCAACTCAGGGCGTGAAACGGCCGACAAATTTTGCTCAGAGGCCTCTCTTTCAGGCTTGAGGTTCTTTTTCGTGCCGTAAATGTACGACACGGGACCCACGGCTTTACTTCCCTGCCGAAGGAAGCCATGGTTAGGATTTTTACGCCCGAAAAAATCCATCGATCCTGGCCGGGTTCGAAACTGCGATCAAAACATTGGAAACCCGCTATCAAGTCCATTGGAATTGTAAATGATGACTGATTACTGCTGGTGTTTGAAAATGGACCCAGTAAAGGGCATATCAGAGCTTCTAAAAAATTAAGTTTTGTTCTCCCTAATATTGAAAAAAGTTTGCAAATTCATAATTATTGACAAATAGCTCCATTTTTCCAATATGTTCATTAATATTTAAGTTAAAATGAAACCTATAAACAGTTTTGTCTTAGCTATATATCTTAAAACTTAACAAAGTTTCATAAAAAATATAAGTACATTACTACATTTGATGCGATTTTTTTAAAAATGCAGCGCAATAGAGTAAAACTGAAAACATATATATTTAAATTGAGGACATTCATATTACATATATCCAGGTGGGAAAATAAAAAAGCAAGAAAATTTTTCTGTTTTTTTTTTTTTTGTACACAAGTGAATTGGGGGGGAAGACTCTTTTTTTTTTTTTTTTTTAGACCAGTGAATTGATAATATTTTAAGGCAATGATAATAATTAGAACTTATTTCAAGACCAAACTGTAAATTTACGTTCCAGTATTGTGTAAGATACGCAGAAATCATGAGCATAATTATGTTACATTTAATATTTTCATTAGTTAAACAAGACAGAAATGCAAATAGCAACAGCGAAGCGATAATATTTCATATGAAATTTATTGCATAAACCTTCATTTTTGTGTTTTATACAGTCATCATAAAATTTAAAACACTGAGCATTGTTTTGTTATAGCTGCACGTTTTATTACGCACTATTCATTAGAACAGGCTTTGCTGTAATAGCAGTTTTTATCCACTGATTTTCTTTATATTCAGCAAATTACTTGCCTTGTTTCTGTGTTAAACAACCTTCTGAAGTGAAATTCTGTGGCAAATCAGCAGTTCGTTCATTTCCGGAAGAAAGGAACATTTCTGTTTTCTACTCATTTGTAAATAACGCAAGAATCATTATTGTGTGTTTTTTTTTTAATTTTTTAGCAATTCATTTGTGATTTCTATTTTCTGTTTTAAAATGATAAATTATTTACCCGTTAACATAACTAGGGATTGAGGCTTATTTTCGGATAATACAGCTATCATTTAGTCATATAAAATATAATTTCTAGCACAAATCATAGGAAAAAAAAAAACATGTTCTGAAGCAGTGAATTGGTTTCAAGCCATTGGTTTTGTTTAAAATTAGCCAAAACGCAACGCATTATTTTCATTAAGAAAAATTAATATTAATAACACCCAGTCATTTGTAAAATAATGAAGAATTACATGAAATAAAACCATGACATGGGATCAACATATAAATTCAACGTATGCTAGTCTTTCAAGGGTGATATGCTTATTAAGAGATGTAAAACCCATTATAACAAAATTGTATCTTAAGAAATCATATTGTGCTTTTTAATTGCATAATGTTATATAGTGTTACTATTTGGGGTAATATAAAACTTTTCTTTATAAAAAAGCAATACGTTCTGCCTTTGATGTACCGCCACGAGTGGCCGAAGTCGTTAAGGTGCGGACTGCTGAGCGGGAGGTCTGGAGTTCCACTCCAACCAGGACTGTTCTCCTTACTGAGTTTTTTCCCAGGATTTCCTCGGGCCTCATAAATGGCAAATGCCGGGGAGTTACCCTAAACTTAGGCCTTCCTTGAAAAACATCCCCTCCCAGTTTATCATTTCATCTCATGTATCATCAGTGTCCTGTGTCCACACCCTATGGTGTCTCAGTAGTTAAAACGGGCGTTAAACACTGTTAAAAATTACCTTAGATATACACTGTAAACTTTTTGTTTATTGCTGGAGACATTTTAACTTTAATTAACCAATATGTACTTAACTACTTATTAAACGTGAAGATAGACTAAGTAAGTGTAGCTCTCAGTCACACATAATCATTGCAAAATAAATCTTCAAGAACTCAATGTTAGATTAACTAAAACAAAACCCTGTTTATTTCGCTAGTATAGAGATATTTACTAAGTTAACATAAAGTAAATTACCAGACTTTTAAGAACATCATACATCAAAAACTTATATAAAATTATTTTATAGCATAAAAGAACATTTGTAGCGCCTAATACATATTTAATTAATTTATATTGTTATAAATGTACATTAACTTATTTTAACTGTTAAAATCTTTCTTAATATTTTTTTAAATGTAAGATTTTATTTAATTTGTCCTACAAATTCACATATGCATTTTATTGTAAATCTAATTATTTATTTATTTATTTATTTATTTATTTATTTAAGGGATCTCTTTAACAACTTTGATCTTTAGTGTCCCATTCAATTTAGGGCGTGAAACGGCTTTACTTCCTTTACGAAGGAAACCAAACTTAGTATTTTAAGCCCTAATAAAATCCATCGATCATGGTCGGGTTTGAACCCGCGATTTTGGGTCTAAACCAGCCGGACCAAGTCTTTTGACTCTCATTACTCAGTAAGTAAAGATAAGGAAAACAAGAATACAACATTTTATAACAATTTAAAAATACACGAAAAGAAATATATAGAGCATAAGATAATTACGTAAAAAACCGACTACGGTAAGTTTTCAACACCAAATTTAATGCTAATTCTTTGTTAATGGTTGAAATTATTGCTGATTAAAAATATACAAAGTAACCAAATAATAGGAAAGGTTTTCTCCTGTTCATGGTGTATTCAAAATACATTTCACTGTTTTCATACATTTTCAACGGAATCTGATTGCATTACAAACAACGCTACAGCAGAGAAAATAAAGTTTGCTTCAGAGCATCAAAGTGCATTTAAGACCACGCTGAAGTATATTTGGGGATTTTCCTCAAATCATAAGACAAATGTAAATTTATTTACAGTATCTTCTCCAGAGCATGTAACCTCAATACAAGGAGTTAATGAACCACACGGCTCTAATTTCGGAGATTGCAGATATATTTTAACAAGAAATTTAAAATAGGGTGTCTATGGCTGTATGTTCAAATTTCAAACTTATAACATTACATTACTAAAGGACTAGAACGTCACAGTCTAATGCGTCGGTCCTGGCGGTCTAGTGATAACCGTATTTGCCTTATAGACCGAAGATCGCGGGTTCAAATCCAACCAGGGTCGATGGATATTTTCGGGCTAAATCTTAAGTATGGCTTCCTTTGGAAGGGAAGTAAAGCCGTGGGTCTCATGTCGTACATTTACGGCACGAAAAAGAACCTCAAGCCTGAAAGATCAAGCCTGAGATCTCTGAGAAAAATTTATCGGCCGTTTCACGCCCTGAATTAAATGGGACGCTGGTGAACTGAGATGTTAAAGAGAATCCGTGAATAAAACAAATCAACAACAGACTAATGCAACTTCCATTCAAAATGATACCATCGCAGTTGTTTTTGGCGTCAAGTAAAGGCACACTTTTTTTTTTCCTGGTATAGTGTTTTAACGCCCGTTTTTACTACTGAGGTATCACAGGCGGTGAACACTGATGATACATGAGATTAAATTATAAATTGGGAAAGGGTTTTTAAAGGAAGGAAGCGTTCCAGGCCTAATTCAGGGTACCTCCCCAGCATTTGCCATTTATGAGGACTCGGGAAAATCTGAAAAAAAAAACTAAGCCAGGTAGGAACGGTTATAGCGGAAAAGGAACCCCAGACCTCCACACCTTCGGCTACCCTTGGCGAAGCGGAGGGACCTGAACCCTCTGAAAGTTTTCGCAGAGGTAAAGATGCCTCCCAAATATTTTCAAAGAGCGATGATAATATCAAACGTATATTTAATTTTATTTTGATAATGCTAAATTTGATAAAGGATATAAATTAGTGAGGAATTCGCCTTAAGGACGTTCATTCTAAAAGAAGTTACAAGTTACGACGACGCTGCTAACATAAGGGGTTATTCTGACCAACTGGATGGGCGATTAGCTTCTCATTATTGTTAACATTTCATTCCAATTATGAGCAATTGATTCAGTATCTTGATGAATTGTCAAAAGCAGGCTCATCAGCTATCGGTTTTAAAGCAAATGATTTTTGTCTTCAAAGGTACTCATTTAATTTCTGTTTCTACTTCTGTATGTGGCAAGATATTTTGTCTTGCTGATACAGTTAACACTATGCTATAGAATACTAGCTCTTAAAGGAAGCATATTGTATGGAAGTACTCTCTCACATATCAGATTCCCTCATGAGGCATTTTGGGGAGAAATCATAAAAATGCCCAATCTCTTCGCTTACAAGAAACGCAGCTTACACATCGAAGGAACAGTGCAAGAAGATTTTATTGTGCAAGTGTTCCTTTTTGCAGCTTTTCCATCCCTAAAGATGTGTACTGCCTAATGCTTTCTTAAATAACTTACTTTAAGTTCAATATCATCTGTCGAGATTTGGAAGCATTGCTTCTCTACTGTTAATTTAAATTGAACAATTCATTACAAGTAGAAATGATATTACAAACATTGACTTTTTTTTAAGCACGATACCTATCCTGACAGGTTGGCATTGCATCACTACATGGTGGGCATTTTGGAATTGAAAATGAACAAGAACTCCTTAGGTATTTTTTCCTCGGTTGTACAGTTTATGAGAAGTAGTAGCTGCGAGTCATAAATTCTTCTGGAGTTAACCACATTTGTACGACTGGTATGATCTATTCTGGTGTCAACATGTGCAGCTGAAAGAGTATTTTTGAGTCTCAAAAGGCTGAAGAACTACTTAAGATCATCAGAAGGACGCAGCTGTCTAAACGAAATCGCTATTTTAAACTGCCACCGAATTAGCCATCTTTGTTTGGGATCTCAGTGGTATATCTGAACATTTCACCCTAAGAACATACGTAGACGTTCGCCAGGCTTTCCTTAAAAACAGGTTTTTGTTCCTTAATGTGTTTTAATTGATTTGCATATTTTTAGTTCATAAGTACTACACACCATAAATGTTTATTTTATTTTAATTTGTCTGCATATTAATGCATACCGTTAATAGATATATAATTTTAGTTACATCAAAGTGAACTTTTTCAGACTTTTTGTTTTGGTTGATGTTAACTTGTGTATTTACAAATCTCACAGAGGGAGGTTGGGCCTTTTACAGAGGTCGCGGTCTATTTAGTTTGAGTTTCGTTGATTACTTTTTTCACTTCTACATTATATTTATGATCATGTTTCATCCTTAAGTAACATCCTGAACAGCAGGATCTGAATTTAAAATCTTTGATATCATTGTTTGTCCCCTTAACCGTTAACCATATAACCAGATGGAAGTTCATTCTGGACTAAGCGACATAACATGGTAAATCAGTTAGGCTTTTCTCCGTGTCGTACTGTCCTAGCCCAGAATTTGAGAGATATTTAAGGCGCTTAAATTCTTGAAAACGCAGTTGAAACTCAGAATTTTCTCTCTTGCGAATTAGGTTTGAGACATTCTATGGTACATTTTTATCCTATTTAACTTTAACACAGACTTATCAGATCCTAATTTCAACTTCTTTATCGACTCATGACTCTGTTATTTTTCTTCGAAGATCATAGAGCGTCTATCTCAATTTTTTGACTAAGACCCTTTCTACAATCTCTGATGTACTCGGTATAAGTCCCTTCATCATTAACATCAAAGCCTGTCTCTGAAGATTTGGCAATCGCCAAAACAGTTAATGATTAAGAAAAGAAGAAAAGAGTTTAGCAGCTACCAAGATACTAAACAAAAGTCGAATAAACAGGCCCCAAAATAATTGGGTGGGCTGGCATATTTGCAGTTTCGGCTTATTTGGAATCCAAGTATTGAGAGTGTGCCTATTTTCTGATATCGTTTGACCCTCGTACCGGCTGTTACAAGGTACCGCTTGCCTACTATTTGATCCAATAGACTAATTTAAAGTGTTAATGTCCTTGGTATTATTTTGCTGTGAGAAAACTTTCATACACTGGGTGAGGCGAGTTGCTTTGCAAGAGAGGTAATTACGTGAGATAGTAAAACAACTTCTGAAGGGCCACAACACACTTGACCTCTGCTTCCAGATGCTCTTCCAAACGCTTTCTTCAAAAATAGTTCCCTAGCCACGAACTCTTAAAGTAATTCGTTACAAGCGCGATTTCAGGGGCGCCAACACGAGAATCGCCTCCCCGCTTTTCCGTTGCCATAGTTACGTAGAAACGTGTGAGGGATTGATTTGAAACCCGTCCCCTAACCTCTGGGTGGGGGAGTAGCTGGAACTCGTGCCCCTTTTCCGCTCCCCAACTAGTCGAAAGCCTACCCCTCTACTACCCCTAGAACACGAACTTCAAACAGTGGAAGAGGGTGAGAAGTGGTCGGGATTCCGTTCGGACCGCGTTCGGCACCCTTCGGCTTGGCTCGGTTCACTGTCGGCGGCCCCTTCTCTGATCACTTCCTCACTTTATACCGTATTCCCACTACTCGCAACGTATGCCTCAGTCAGCACTGTTCGCTGCTAGTAGTACGGAGGGGGCTGTTATCGTGGATGTAGCTCGTGGGGGCTGCCAAAGAATTATGTAGCTTCTGTGTGGAAGTACATGCATGTGCGACTTGATGTATTCCTTAGAGCGAAATAAAAAGTACAATACTGTCGCAGAGGACACCATGAAAACTGTGATGTGACAACCAAAAAGGGGGCGTTTCTACCTTGTTACATTATCAGTACTGCACGGGATGACACTGTGGTGAGCCTTCAAGGTAAGCAACATTAGACCATCACTGGGGCTAGAAATATAGTTTATATCTCATGCTATCTTGAAGGAAAAAAAAACGTGATTAGATAACAAAACACAAACATGATTGGGGAGTTTTACCGGTTTTCTGAATATTTATTTATTACAATACTATGAAGGTCAGTTAAAACGTCTATGAATGAGCATGAACTGTAGTGTATTACTAGATGTAGCGACACAATACAGCAGTAAGGAAGCGTGTACAATACATGTGGTGCACGAAATCCTATATTAAGTGTAACATTTCTATCAACGAAATGTATTAGACATATACGAATAGCGATTAGGCTGTTTCGTGGACCATCTTGTATATAAGGAAATGCAAAACGTAAAACAGTAATTTTATAATTAGTACACTTCATAATTCATATGCACATAAATAGCAAGCAATGAGAGAAAGTGTGACAAAAGTAGGCCCAAGCCGCTTATGTGTGAAACTTTCAGTTTTTCCAAAAATCGGAGAAAAGAGGAACCGTAGACCACCAACAAGAAACTTATGAGTAATAAAGAGCTGGACAGGTTTAAATAGAGCAGAAAATAAATTAAGAAGTAAATAATGAAGTAAATATTACCTAAAATACTGGAAACTTACCTTGTAGCATCAAATACGTTTATCTTGAAATTTATCACCGCGTGATAGAATGCCTGACTGCAAACCACTGCAGGACTATAAATGCATTTCCTGTTAATATCCTGAAAGCTGCCAATAAGGCCTCGTGGGAAGACAGGTGCTAATGATCAGAAAATCAATTATGTCATATTTGTGTAACTCTGTAGGTCGGGGCAACTATGGGCCAAACCCAACTTCCGGTTTACGCATAGTGCAAGATATTGGGAATAACACCGCGAAGCAAGTAGGAGATATTCGCCAATCTTAACCTTACTCAACTCTTGCTGCGGTTTGCTAAATGAAAGGTTTGTGTCTATAAATATAGACACATCCATGTGTTGTTGCATCCATTAAACTTCAACTACGGAAACTTAGCGGACTCAATGTTTGATTTTTAAGTGGTAAATAACATGAAGTTTATTAAAGTAATATCGGTTTTGGATTCAAAGAACATTCTTTGACAAGGGCTCAGCTGTGCGCTGAAAGAAAGTTCCAGAGTTCAGAGCAATTTGACTGGCCCTATTCATAATCTTAGATTTTCTAGAAATATTTTTCTTAGTATTCTTTTTTTAGATTCAGAAGCTTAGTAATAGTTTATAAATGATTAGTGGTATTTGTAACAACGGTACGAAATCACTTCAGTTTAGCAATTGAACATCTCTTCTTTTCGAGTCTCATCCTTTTCCTGTCCTTCACTTCTCATTCCATTCAATGCTTTTATTCTTTCAAAGCAGTATACATGCAACTGTGTTAGTGAAGTGATGTAGAAACCCACGCTAAAAAGGCATCGCACTGATAAATGTTTCGTGAATGTGCCTTTATTCACTGGTGGAAGTCTAAGGCACTAATAATTCAATCGGGGCTTTCTACGCTTTCTTTTAAGTTGAGCTAAAATGAAAACGTTCGAAAATTTAGCTAGCGGGCAAGTGATTACAAAGACAACGTTTAAACTTTTTACAGCATTTGTGTGCTTTTAAAATGACTTAATTTCTATTATACCGATTTGCGATGTTCTCTCCATTGCACTATCGTCTACATTTAAACTCAAAACCTTGCCAGATAGCTGGCTTTTGTGCGTATTCTTCCGAATGTAGTTTGCAAAATCTTGTTCCAAACTGTAAACACCATGCATAAGCGGTACATGGGCTCTGTAAATATACAATGTATATTACGTCGTATGGGAGCATGAACAAGAGTTCCATAGGGCGATATCATTTCCGGTGTAGCCTCGAGAAGACCCTCTCCACCCTCCATACTTAATATCGCCAATCATTGGATAGAGGGCATTACCTCTGACGGCAGAGTGATTATAAGCCAAGTTGAGATCTCTAACGGTCGGAGGGATGTATGTTCTAGTAGAAACAATCCATAAATATCTGAAATTGTTGAGAGCAAACTGTTGAAGCTCTGTCATCACAAAACAAAATTAAAGCAAATGAAAAATGTATCTACAACCTGAAAAAAGCAACTGCTTAGATATGGGGATTCGCATTTTTAAGTAGCTACAAAACGATGCTTAGAAAAGTATCGTAATGAATTATAGCTTGATTAGCAGCAGTAGATATAACTGACGAGCCCATAGTTGTGCTAAGTAAATTGCTTATTCATTCATATCTAAAAAAACCGGTACAAGTTAACGTGATATGTCCGTGAACTCAAACGAGGAGTTTGCAGAATTTCTTAACCACCCACGTCTGTATTAGCTACTTGTCTGCAACTCTGCAATCAGGGGTTCACTTGGTTTATGTTAAGTGCGTGGTTGATGTATGAAGTAGCTCTTAACAGGGGGAGAGGCCAGTGGCAGTGCTGGTCATACTGGAGATAGAAAGATGTAAGAGGAGTAGGTTGATTTTTAAATAATTTTGAATAGTGTTTAACGCCCGTTTTTACTACTGAGGCACCACAGGCAGTGGGCACTGATTATGCACGAGATGAAATTATATATTGGATTTTTTTTAAGGAAGAAAAGTTCCAGGTCTAAGTTTAGGGTACCTCCCCGGCATTTGCCAGTTATGAGGATTGAGGAAAACCTGAAAAAACTCAGTCAGGGAGAATGGTCCTGGCGGGATTCGAACCCCAGACATCCCGCTCACGAGTCCATGCCATAACTACCTCGGCCACCCGTGTCGGTGTAAAGTGAGACAGCTCAGGTCGGAAGAGGCAGATAACTGGCAAGGAACAGGAGTCAATACATTTTTGAAATTATTTTTACATGTATTTGTGGGAGTGTAAGTTATTTACTCTTGCATTATTCTCTTTTCAGTTTACTATATTTATCTACTTCGATTTTCAATTAATGTCATATATATATCAAGAGTTAAATATTGGGATGTAAATTTCATGTAATTCCTAGTGTATTAAGAAAGCACACATGTTCCCACGATCTGTCTACATGGACGAGCTATATAGAGTACTACTATTACTTCCCTGTAACTAACACATTATTAGAGTAATAACATTTGTAACTTTTTCGAGGGATGACGCGCATTTCAATGCAATGTACGATAATGGCCTCAACTTAATAATGAAGGAAAGAGTTTCTAACTAAAAACTTTATATTTGTCCCCACCATCACCCTTTACGTTAGCAATGCTCCAATGTTACTATTCCCTCTCAAGTACTTTCAGAATGACTGCAAAATACTCCTCTAGAGCTGCAATAGCCTCTTGATTTGAAGCTAAACACTTAAGCTCAGAAGAAAATTGTGGATCTTGGAAACAGACGAAAGTAAGGAGGAGCTAAATCTAGAGAACAGAGTCCCTAAAAATCCATACTTAATATCTCCTAATTTTACCCGCGGAAAAACACATTTGTGAGCAAATAGATTGTCCTGAATAATAATTTTTTTCCCCATAAGCCGAGCCTTTTCTCGCGAATTTCTTCAACCAGTTTATTTATAAAATTGCAGTAATACTCTCCTGTTAAAGTATTGCTATTCCTGTATTTCCGAAGATAATTAGTAAATTTATTCAATCCCAGGAGATTAAGATGTTCAAATTGTGTCATTTTTTGAAGAGACAAATTCATTCTCTTTAATTTATTTTCAAAAATTATAATTAAGATCTCCTTCATTACAAATGTTATGTAATTTTTAATTGCTGTTTTTAGCTCATCAATTGTTTTGGGATTGCGTTTATAAATGGAAGATTTAGCGGCTCCCCAAAGGAAATAGTCGGCAGGGGTCAGATCAGGAGACCGCGGAGGACACAGACCTTGAGAAATGAGTCTTTCTCCAAACATTTGTACTAATAGTCCCATAAATGGATGTGGCGTTGAGAAAATGCACTACACACCTTATTTTCATTTAGCTACCCAATGAAAGGAAATAAAATATCCGAGCAATAAACATCGGAATTAACTGAAGTGTGGAAAACAATTGGCCCAATAATTCGCGATCGAAGGATCGCGCAACATGCTGTAATTTTCTTCGAATGTAAATGGTTTCCTGAATAGCATTAAAATTTCAATGGACCATTCTAACACTACCTTTATGAACTTTCTAACTATATTAAGATATGCAACATTTACATGCAGTATACATCTTTAATTTGGCGTTTTTCGTATTTTATATATGTGTATTGTAGTCTGAATATTTGGTGGTTTTTTCACCTAATAGAATGGAAGAGAAAGCCCCATTAGTAAATTATTCAAATAAATACAGTACAATAAAATATTGATGTCATAACCTTTCCTGCATATGAAACCCACTTTTCTCTTCTTTAACACAGAACTGTGCGCTGTTTTGACTACTGGTTCGATGTGTGATGGTAGATTTAAGATACGTCTACAGTTATAACTGGAAGTTCTAAATTAGTTTTGTTACTGTTAAAACGCTTCAAACATTGTTGCAATATTTTCTTACGAATGCGTTTTTGATTTGCTATTAGTAAGCGCAGCACGCCATTTCCGCAAAGCTTTTTATGTGCATTTCTTTAAAAATGCTATTCTCAACAATTTCACGCATTTTAACTCTTCGAACATACCATTTGCTGCTGTTGCAATTTTTGGAGGTCCTTCATAAAGGTCAGCTTCAAGACTGGTACGACCACATTGAAATTCAAAGCCCATTTTTAAACGTTGAATATGAAAAATAAATGTCCACATAAACTTAAACTTGCTGGCATTAAATCATCTTTTACCAAGAACATTTATCACAGCTCATTGCTCAGTTTTATTTATGTCCACTTTAGGAAACTTTAGTAAATAATCTAATTGAAGCAATAACTTTATTTTTCAAATGAATGCATAAAGCAAATGTGCCAACTTCAAGTATCTGCATGGTCATGGTCTTTGGTTTAATTGCGGACGCTCTTTAACTCTCAGATCATCAGCGTGTATACTGTGGAGACCGATAACTTTCAAACCACTGTCGAATAATAATAATAATAATAATAATAATAATAATAATAATAATAGTAATAATAATATAATACTAAAGCACGTACTCCATCTGTTAATTACACGACCACTCCATTGGCTGGGACTTTACTATGCCGTGGTTCGATATCGGGTAGTACAACGTGATATCCTGTCACATATGCCAGTCACTTGTCTAGTGTGTGTCATTTAACAGTTAAATAGTTCACAGTTCTAATCAAAGCGGACAATAAACACTTAAGTTGCCTGAAAATGTCAAGAGTTTGGATATGTTTTACTATAAAAGAAACTCGTGGGTTTATTTTTTTTATTTTTTTAATAAAATATGCCACATAGAGTTTGTATATTATAAATATCAAATCATTTCGTAGAAATGACTGAATACAACATCTACATCGAGATATTCTGATTCCCACACACACATTTTGTTTATTTGTTATTTTTTTACAGAACCGCGTTAAATGAAATATTATTATGCTGCAATATTGTTTTCACTAGATAAAATACTAATTATTTCCTTACTTTGATGATGTTATAAATGACTAAATTTCCTTCATCTAAAAATGCACCATAATAGTGAAAAAGGTTTTTTTGACAATGTAAAACGTAATACTAGAAAGGGATTCATAAATATCCTATGTTTTATTTTATGATTAAAATGTCTACTTTTTACCAAAGTGGTGTACTAGAAATTTTTCGAAAATAAAATGCTGAAAAGTAATATAAACAACCCATTATTCATTTCAGTTAATTATAAATTAAGCAAACTGTTTCCTTAATCTTTACGCGACTGTACCTTTACCTGAGCAGTGAACTGCATTAATTTGACATCTATCGTTGTCTTTCCACTACACGTTTGAGTGAACTATGTATATTCCCAGTAGTACTAGAATTGCAGACTTTGCAAACCGCCATGGGTGCCGAGGTCGTTAAGACGCGGTCTCGTGAGCGGGAGCTCTAGGGTTCGAATCCCGCGAGGACCGTCCTCCCTGACTGGAGTTTTTTCCACGTTTTCCTCAGTCCTCGTAACTGACAAATGCCGGGGAGGTACCCTAAACTTAGGCCTGGAACACTTCCTTCCTTAAAAAAAATCCTTTCCAAATTTATCATTTCATCCCGTGTATCATCCGTGTCCACCGCCTGTGGTGCCTCAGTAGTAAAAACGGGCGTTAAACACTACTCAAAAAAAAAAAAATACAAGAGCCGGCAATGGATTTATTATTATTATTATTATTATTATTATTATTATTATTATTATTATTATTATTATTATTATTATTATTATTATTATTATTATTATTATTATTATTATTATTATTATTATTATTTATTTTATTTTATTTATTTTTTTTTTTTTGTTATGCATTTACAGACGCTCTTTAACATTAGCGTCGCAATCAATTCAGTACGTTAGACAACCGATAAATTTTGCTCAGAGGCCTCTTCTTTTAGGCTTGAAGTGCTTTAATGTGCTGTAAATCTACGACACGGGACCCCGGATTTACTTCCCTTCCGAAGGAAGCCATATTAAGCCCGAAATAATCCATGGACCCTGGCCGGGATTGAACCGGCGATCTTAGGTCTGCGAGGCAAGTACGGTTACCACTAGACACCAGTACCAACTCCGGCAATGGAATCTGATCATTAATTATTACAATTATTTTTATCCTAAACCAAAAATACAAGGCATAATTCTACATTCATGTTCTATAAACTGAATTGATTTGTAAATAAATAAAATTTGGTAATTAGGAAAAGCAAAAGAATTGCCATGATAAATGAGCGATCTCTACAGAATTGCACACATTCTTATGAAGTCGTTCTTAGCACTGTGGCGGTTAAACTGAATTCAATTCGTGACATTTTTTACACTGGCCTACTTATATTAAAAAGCAGACGCCTATTAAGTATTTTGTATTTGTTATCATTTCTTTGTTTGTTAAATTCAAAGCTCTTCCTCCCTTTTCATTTACTGTATATGAGAGCAACTCCCACAGCACCCATCAGAACCTATACGGTAATATTTTTAGTATTGAACTATATTTGTATAAGCAAAGTCCTTTGCTATTTTGTTTCGACTGTTTTTGTGTTTTTCCGATACAAACTCTTTAACTCAAAGGGGAAAATTAATTGTTAGATTACAACAGTGTTCAAGTTAGGCATGCTGTTTAAAACTGTAGCAATATCAACTGTTTACAGTGTCTCTCAGTGATTGAAAATATCCGAGTCGGGTAATGCGTATTTACAACGGTACTCATCGAGTGAAGGGAAAGGTTTTATTTCAATTTCCGTTTTGTCTCAATAGCAAATGCATTTCTGTTTCGGAGGTACAGCAACAGTGGATTTAGTACTTCAAAAGCATTTAAATGCGTTACAAATTCTACTGGAATAAATTAAACCATCAAGTTGGATGCATTTTTACTGACCGTAGACAATTTCCAATTCACTTTTCTAGAAATTTGTTATTATTCTTATCTAAAGAGTGTTGAAATACACCAAGTGTTGAATATCTAATCAACATTAAAAATATTTGAACATATTTCTTCTAAAGCTACCTCTAGAATACTTCGATATTTAAAAATTTGAGAAAATATAGTTTATGTTCTTTAAGTTCTAGCTCATTAATTATTACTCATATGGTGCATTAAAACCTTTGGTCATTTTCACAGTAATGCTGCCAGTCTTTTATAATGATTTGAGTTATGGCTTTTCATCAATTTGACATCTCGTGAAAATATCCTGCATCTAATGCAACAAATTGGCAGTGCATGGATAACGCCGAGATTTGTTCGGCCCGTTGTGTGCTTTGGCAGCCGATGGTTGACTGGAACATGGATAGTTTGTTATATCATCTTTTTTAATGTGCACAGTAATTGCCATTTTTAGATCTAATCTCGTTACAACTACATAAAAACACAAAATATTTCTCTTTTGAGATGTTTATGATTGTGACCATTACGTTTACAGGCAAAGCACCTACTGCAGTGTGCACTCGCTGCCTGCGCATTATAAATACAGCGTTTACTAGCGTCCCCAAAGTTCCCCGATCGACACAGTACATCTTATTTCCATTATACATTTTGGGTCAAATCCTACTTATAACATTTGACGCGACTACACCATGCTCTCGATCCCACTGCTCATATCAACAGCTACACTAGCGCCATCACTCTCGGCGGTATGAGCGTAATACATGAGTGACGGGTAATACACAGTTCCAAAAGTTAATTCTTAGTTTGACTTTTCCAGAGACGAGAATATATATGACTTTACTTCGATTGTGCTAAGCAGTACTATGGGACTTGGTAATTTTAAATGTGAGCGTAAAGAGTTTAGCAACATGGAAAATGTACCTTGGTAGACAACAGCATGAATTAGTAAGTAATAGAAATAATCTAATTTTAAATTTTTAATATATCTATTCTTGGTTTCTTCATCTTACGTCCTTGGATGTCCGCCTTCTTTAAGGATCTAACTATATTACTCCTTAATATCTAATTTACCGTGTTTCTATATAAAATGTTAATTTATTCCGAAAATCGTTGGTGTGCGAAATTAAAGTAATTAAGTTTTCATTTTTTTTTTAATTTTATATAAATTGCTATCTAAGATTGCATTTTTCCATTACCGGCTCCATTCTAATTGGAATGTATATAAGCCGCAGTCGTTGTAATACACGGGTTGATTAATATACTCCACCCTGACCCATTTCTACTCGTTCTATAATTTTTATTTCATGCCACAAAAATGCATGAAATGCATGAAATATACACCCTGTGCGCAGATGGTGTTTTGTACTTTATTGCATTACGCCAGAACAGCTGTTGAAATGACTAGTGGTAGCTCATTTGGAAAATGGAACATGTCGAGCACAGAGCTGTGATTAAATACCTGCGATTGAGGGGAAATAACTCTTTCCCCTGAAGGCATAAAGGCATGTCGGCAACTTTGAGCTGTTTCTTATGATACAGTAAGAGTTAAGAGTTTAACATATTGTGAAGATGAGCAATGCTGTCACCCTTATAAAATTGTCACAACAGAAGAAAATATCATTTATTCTTTCAGCGACGAGCGACTATCAAGGATATAGTGAGGAAAAGAGCCTTCACATTCCATGACGTATATAGAGTGCGGAAAAAATATATCCAAAGAATTTAAGACCAGAAATGGGGCTTGATACTTAGGTATTTAGGGAATGGGAACGAATGGGCCAGACGCTTCAATATAGGCATCGATATTCATCAACTTCATTGCTACGTTGCGATGTGACGTGTGTTCTTAGCCAGTCAAATGTGAATTCATTGATGAAAGGCTGGTCATAAGCAAGCTGTAGAAGTCGCGCACTATCACTCAATAACAGGTCTTTGTGAAATTGGTAAGGCGGTTTGAGAGCGTTTCGTGAACGCATCTATATGGGCTATACTGTAGTTGTTTGACAGCTCATGAACAGCTCACTGACATTTTCCAGGCATATGGCGCATCAGACTTTCAGTTGCATTGGTGACTCATTTTGAGCATTTGTGTATTATGGCACGTGATGCACTGAAGCAATGCTGTTTGACAGAATAAATCATTAAGATAAGCTGTGTGTTTACAGGCCTTTTGGGCATCTATACCGGGTGAATCTTTTCATCCTGTGGCAGGTCTGAGGTTCAAATACTGGTCCTTAAAAATACTTATTTTCAGGGTAATTTAACGGGAGCTGATAGTTTGGCACGGAAGAGATAAATGAAACTTTTTCTGTCGTATGGTTTCACTTAATGAGTGTAATTATGTTACTTTAAATGCAACCACAAATTGTTATTAGAATCTGTTTTATTGAACACAATAAATAAAAACTATAACATTGCATTAATGAGAAACCTCAAACATAAGGCATTAAATGATATTTTACTCTTTGTAGTTCTGAGGGTCTAAAAATGTAAAAACATTCTCACAAATGCACCAACACCTGCGAATCCCGCCAGGACCGTCCTCCCTGATTTGAGGATTTTTCCAGGTTTTCTTCAGTACTCATAAATGGCAAATGGCGTGGAGATACCCTAAACTTAGGCCTGGAACGCTTCCTTGCTTAAAAAAACTATCCTTTCCCAATATAACATTTTATCTCAGTATCATCATTGTCCACCGCCTGTGTGGTGCCTCAGCAGTAAACACGGGCGTTAAACACTAATAAAAATCATTTGAGAAGAGGGTGAGCTTAAGGAAAGTGTTCGTAACGTGAGCTAGAAGCCATCCGAAATACAAAGAAAATAACTTTAAGGGAAAGAGTTATTCACATGTCTATTTGGAATTATTCTGCATGAAAACTCGCTGCTGCCTTATAGCCTTCAACTTGTGCAAGGACTTAATGCGGCAGACTTTCGGCTGTTCTGCAGCTGTACAGCAGTACATCACTTTCATGAATTTGTTGTATTCAATGATGAGACTCGCTTTACATGTAACGGTATGTTTAGCAATCGTAACAATGACATTTGAGCATATGAAGTACGATAGACATTCCCGATTGAAATTCGCTCTAAGCGTTTTAGTTGGAATCATTCATTATAATCATATTGGTATGTATTTCTACCCTCCACTCTGAAGGAGACATTTACTGCAGTTTATCACATTGCATCATTTAATTGACGAACACTTTTGGGTATATGGTTTATGCACGATGACTCTTTAGTTCAATTCATCGGAAAGTACATTATTTCAATAACTACTTTCCGCAAAGATGAATTATGAGGGGGATTCACTGAATGATTTGCTCTCGCCAGAATTGAAGTCAATGAATTTTCATCTGTGGGGACATTAAAGTTTTTAGTTTATGTAAACGCCTGGTGTTGGCGTTCTGAGAGAGCGTATCTAAAAGGGCTTTGAACAAATGTGAAACACTGCAGCAGTTTTTAAGAGTACGCCAAAGCAGCTCGTGGAACCATCAAGCGCGGAGAAGCCACAGTGAGAATTTTTCGTAACATGTTTAATTTATCACTGGTACCTTTAGCTGGTTTGCTAGCAATAGTCATGTTACTTTGATATGTTTATATACACATATTTCTTACTGTTTTCTATTAGAAACGCTTCCCTAAATTATGACACTATTTTATATACATGTCACAATATTTACAAAGTGTTTATTAATTTCTTAAATGAAAAAAATGGCTTGAGTTAATAGTGGGAAATTGCAGTGGGAATAATATAATTCGAGAGTTATCGAATTATATTATTTGAAATTAGTTGGATGAAAAATATATTAATAAGTTCCCAATGTCTGCAGTGCTCTCGAGTTAATGCACTTTTGAGCAAATCTTCCTTAAACTGAAGATTTTCACTATTAAGTAATAAACGGGAGATCATTCATTTAAATGAGAGCCTGATAACCTTCTAAGAGCTACAAGGTTCGCAGCTGTTGTTGAACATAGCTTTGCGCCGTAGGTATGGGCCCATGGTATTTAATAGAACTACAAGGTTCCAGCTGTTGTTGAACATAGCTTTGTGCCGTAGGTATGGACTCATGGTATTTAATAGAACTACAAGGTTCGCAGCTGTTGTTGAACATAGCTTTGCGCCGTAGGTATGACCCATGGTATTCAATAGAACTACAAGTTTCGCAGCTGTTGTTGAACGTAGCTTTGCGCCGTAGGTATGGACTCATGGTATTTAATAGAACTACAAGGTTCGCAGCTGTTGTTGAACATAGTTTTGCGCCGTAGGTATGGACCCATGGTATTTCATAGAACTACAAGGTTCGCAGCTGTTGTTGAACATAGCTTTGCGCCGTAGGTATAGACTCATGGTACTTAATAGAACTACAAGGTTCGCAGCTGTAGTTGAACATAGCTTTGCGCCGTAGGTATGGACTCGTGGTATTTAATAGAACTACAAGATTCCAGCTGTTGTTGAACATAGCTTTGCGCCGTAGGTATGGGCCCATGGTATTCAATAGAACTACAAGTTTCACAGCTGTTGTTGAACATAGCTTTGCGCCCTAGGTATGGGCCCATGGTATTCAATAGAACTACAAGGTTCGCAGCTGTTGTTGAACATAGCTTTGCGCCGTAGGTATGGGGCCCATGGTATTTAATAGAACTACAAGTTTCGCAGCTGTTGTTGAACATAGCTTTGCGCCGTAGGTATGGGCCCATGGTATTTAATAGAACTACAAGTTTCACAGCTGTTGTTGCACATAGTTTTGCGCCGTAGGTATGGGCCTATGGTATATATTTAAGGCAGATATGAATATGAATTCCTGCGAACTCAGATTTATGGTCAATTACACTTCTGAGGATTATATACAGTCACGATCGCGTTACTCGGATTGACATGTATGTTTTGTTTCCTGGTCCCTTTATGCAAAAAAAAAAAAAAAAAAAAAAAAAAAAAATGTATTTTAAGTTCTGGCACATTGATTAATAATTAATGCACAACACTTTAAAGCTGCAATCAATTTTACGCTATTTTTAACGCTGAAATATTTGATGAGAACCCAAAGTGAATATTTAAGTAAGGTCATAAGCGCACATGTTTTGCCAGTCATGAGGGTTCTGAAATTCCCACGTACTCTTAAGTACACAACTTTACTCCTTTACCTTATATTGCACGAGGATGATTCATTAACTACTGTTCCCGAAATAAAGACTTCTGTATTCTAACAATTATTTATTGTCGGATTATTAATTACCGATTCTTGAAATGAACGTCACGTAAGAAATGTCCAGATCTGGCGCGAATCAACACAGGTTATCACTAACCACTTTTACAACAGGATAATAAATGATGAACCAGATTTGTGCGGATAGTTGTTTGCGATCTATGGTAAAAAATTCAAACAATTTTAACTTATGAAAAAGCACGCCTCCGCCAGTCGTGGTGACCTATTGCTCTTTGCACCACAGCTTCTACTGCAGCAAAGTGGTACAAAGTACATTGATGTTCATATTACTCCACTCCTGGTAGGTTTTTTAGAGACCGTCCACAGGACTCTTTCCAATAATTCAAGTGTAAAGAAATTCATCGGTGATGCATTGAATGATTATCAGGGATGTCGCTGTAAAGGTTGTAATATATTGCTGTATCCTCAAAGGCTAATTCTAAAGCAGTAATAACAGCCTTTTTAGGTTCAAATCGCAGTTTATATTGTTCAGAGTTGTAACTTGAGATTTCGAGTTTCAATGAAAAGGCACTCGTGTTGCTGGATTCGGTCTAGGCAAGGGTCGTAACCTTCCGATCCATTTCGGGGATAAGGCTGGTTTGGCTATTTCTTTTCTTTGGAATAAATTCTGGCCTTTACTCTTTTACTAAACACCAGGAGATGTATTTCGTGGAGATGGTGAAACCAGTCTCTTACATTGCCTGATGATCCCGGAATAAGAGTATTTGTATTATGTATGCAGCATCCGGATGTGCGCTGAGAGATGTTTACAAACTGCGGGCTCCATTTCCATGTCGGCAGTTCAGAAATACATCTACATAATGCGCGGTACATAACAAAATTTGCTTTTAATTTTCTTCTGAAATTATGGGAATACAACACTTCCCCTTCCCATGCTACTCTTATTTATTCTTACAGTGAAAATCGGTGAAAAACATTGCAGTACGGATTTTCACCCAGTCGGTGTGATTTAATGTCCTGATGGGAAAACATTACAAGAAGAAAATAATGGCAAGTATCCTTTTGGCACTAATGAAGAAAACGAAAAAATGGAGACGAGAACAATAATCACCAGGTGTATATTATCCGTTTCAGCTAACGTTACTGTTCATATTTTACCGATACTGTAGTTGTTGAGAACAAAAAGTTGGTTATAGCTCGTGTCACTATGTTATAAACAGTGTGTAAACTGTTTAGCATTGCGGAAATAAAATGTGCATGCGTCAGCACCGAACATTTTACCATATAAAATTGTAATTAGATATAACGTTGTTGTCGGTTGTTAATGCACCGAATGAGACAACAAACGTAACTTCAATGAAACCATATTTCTACAGCGACTGCATACAAAATGGCGTAGTATGGTATAAACGGTTAGTTACCAGGTTTGACATCGGGAAAGTAAGTTGAAACTGGTGTTGACTCTTAAGCACAAGATGAGCAAAAGAAAGTAAGCAAACAGACATTTATATATTATAGATTGCGTCAAAGAAACAACAGTTGAAATATAATATTAAATAGTATAAATAATGAATTCGAGTTAGTGACAAGTTTTGATGGTTTTGCCATCATGTAACATTTTCGTATGATTAATTTTGCTTATAGTTTAAGCATAATGATAATAATACTACCACTACCACCATTACTACTACTATCACTACTACTACCACCATCACCACTATTACTACTACCACCATTACTACTACTACCACTACCACCATTACTACTACTACCACTACCACCACCACCACCACCATTACTACTACTACTACTACTACTACTACTACTACTACTACCACCACCATTACTACTACTACTACCACCACCATTATTACCACTACCACCATTACTACTACTACCACTACTACTACCACCACCACCATTACTACTACTACTACCACCACCATTATTACTACTACCACCATTACTACTACTACCACTACTACCACCACCACCATTACTACTACTACTACTACTACTACTACTACTACTACTACTACTACTACTACCACCACTACCACCATTACTACTACCACTACCACCATTACTACCACTACTACCACTACTACTACCACTACTACTACAACTACTACCACCACCATTATTACTACTACTACCACTATTACTACTGCTACTATCACCACTACTACCACCATTACTACTACTACTACCACCATTACTACTACCACTACTACTACCACCACCATTACTATTACTACTACTACTACTACCACCACCACCACCATTATTACTACTACTTTTACTACTACTACCACCACCACCATTATTGCTATTACTACCACTACTACCACCACCATTACTACTAGTACTACTACTCCCACCACCATTATTACTACTACCATCACCACCACCACTACTACTACTACTATTACTACTACTACTACTATTACTACTACCATCACCACCATTACCACCACTACTACTACTACTACTACTACTACTACTACTACTACTACTATTACTATTACTACTACCATCACCACCACCACCACTACTACTACTACTACTACTACCACCACTACCACCACCACTACTACCACCATTAGTACCACTACCACCATTGCTACTACTACTACCATCATATATTACTGCTACTACTACTACTACTACTACTACTACTACTCCCACCACCATTATTACTACTACCATCTCCACCACCACTACTACCACCACCACCACCACCACCACCACCACTACTACTACTACTACTACTACTACTACTACCACTACCACTACCACTACCACCACCACTACCACCACCATTACTACCACTACCACTATTTGCTACTACTACTACCATCATATATTACTGCTACTACTACTACTACTACTACTACTACTACTACCACCACCATTATTACTACTACCATCTCCACCACCACTACTACTATTACTACTACTACCACCACCACTACTACTACTACTACTACCACCACTACTACTACTACTACTACTACTACTACTACTACTACCACCACCACTACCACCATCACCACCACCACTACTACCACCATTACTACCACTACCACCATTGCTACTACTACTACCATCATATATTACTGCTGCTACTACTACTACTACTACTACTACTACTACTACCATTACTACTACTGTTACCACCATTGCTACTACTACCACCATTACTACTACTACTACTACTACTACTACTACTACTACTATCACCATTATTACTACTACTACCACTATTACTATTACTACTACCACCACCATTACTACTACTACTACTACCACCACCATTACTACTACCACTACTACCACCATTACTACTACTACCACCACCACCATTATTACTCTACTATTACTACTATTACCACCATTACTACTACTGCTGCTACTCCCACCACCTTTATTACTGCTGCTACTACTACTACCACCATATTATTATTACTACTACTACCGCCATTACTACTACTGCTGTTGTTGCAGCTGCTACTACTAGTACTACTACTACTACTACTACTACTACTACTACTACTACTACTACTACTACTACTACTACTACTACTACTACTACTACCGCCGCCGCCGCTGCTGCCACCACCACCACCACCACCACCACCATCACTTAGGGAACTGATTTTTATAAGGTGAATTTAAATATGTTTGTTTTTACGTATTAAAACACGAAAAGGCTATCAGCATTTTGTAAATGTGCAGTTTTATGTAATAATATTAATAATTACTATCAACTATTTTTGTGCTAAATTGGAAAAATATTCCTCAATATTTTGGGAATATTTCCTTATATTCAGCTTAAATAGCCTCTTTTAACTTAACTTCTAGTTGAAAATATATATTTACATAAGAATCCACTGCCTACTTTTACATATGAGTACATTTATAGGTACTCATCAATAACTGCTAGTAGTTGCAATGAGTAACTGAAGTAGTCTCCAAATGAAGCATCAGGAATTGTCTCTTTCAACAGTACAGTATTGCATGTTTAAAGAAAGGAATGTTCTGACACTCAGTTTCACCTTCTTGTGTACTTCCAGAACTAAAGCAACACTACACATGATTTTTACACGTAGATTTTCCCGAAAATTTTCCTAATTTGTCTTTAAGAGCTTGTGATTCTGGTAACAATTTTTGTTTGGTTTCAACGGCTTGCAGGTCCTTTAGTGTTTCAAATACTGTAGATATTTCGACTTTTTTTTTTTTTTTTTTAACATTTTAAATCATTCTTCAGTAAATCTTGAAGTATTTCGGTAGAAGATCCCTTGTTTTTGTCCAACTTTAGTATAACGAAGAAAGTTTTGATTTCTTCTCATAGATTAGAATGACATTTGTTTGACTGCAGCAGAAGGTTAAGAAAAAGATCGTAGATTTTCTGTTTGAAAGGGTGATAATTTAAGAAAAACTTTCAACGTTTTTATGCCAAATAATATTTATATTAACGCTGGTGATTGTTTATTTGGATTTTTGAACTAAATTACTGGCGCTAATCTTCGTGCAGAAAAACGTTTAAATGGCTATAATTTGCGACTTTGAACACTAAATCATCTTATTACGATTTCATGAATATTACTTTTGGACATATCCTAATAAGCTTCCTTTCCTGAATTATCTTATTGTACCAGCAATGTATAGAATTATATGACAGCAGTGTAAATTTTCCTTAAAATCCGCCTGTGTTGCCTCAGTAGTAAAAACGGGCGGTAAACACCATTAAAAAACTCTTAAAATGTATGGAAACTCAAAGCACATGTTAAATCTGATTTTGACTTACACTTCGGTCTTGTCAAAAAAATTTTAACTCCCAAAAACACGCGTTCTTCCAAAATCATAGTCCATCACTTCCGAATATCCCAATTGCAAAAATTCTTAATTGTGACAATATTTTTCTCTACTTCAAAAAATAAAGTTAAAATTACCGAGTAAATAGTGCGGAATTCTTTATTCAGAATGCATCTGCTCTGTTAGCATATATAATAAAAACATTAAAAGATGGTAGTAAATGCACAAGTAAAGAAATGATGCAAACTTGGAGCGAAGCAAGAAAAGTGGAACCTAAGAAAGAGTAAAGAGAACAAAATTAAACAGGCGAGACAGTAGGGGTGAAAGAAAAAAGAGAAAGAAAGCAAAGGATCTCATCAACTTTTTTACGGGAAGCTACACAGCAGGAATAAAAGCGGCTGGTTCTTAGAGATAAAACATGTGTTTCAGATCGCGAACGTCAGTATCCTGTTTCCGCTGTGGAGAGCAAGAGTACCGTGGGTGTTTTAACTTATTCGTGGTGGTGGCGGCCCAGAAACTTATAGCTGGCAGTTTAGGGATACTCGCATGCTTGAAATCGTTGCAAACTGAATACAGTAATTTCTCAACGAATGAAATTTGTTTATTGGCACAACTTTGTACCGAACTATTGCTGTCATCTCTATTTACGGCTTTATGATTACTTGATTAGTTTCTTAACTTGAGTTAAGATACGGGTTTGACCCTGCAAGAGACTGTTTCAGCTTTAATTCATGAAATGAGAAACTAGCCAGAGAGTGAAGTTGATATAACTGCAGTTCTTTGGGCAGTAGGCTGTATATTGCATGATTGCTCACTCTTAACGAACATATTTTTACATCGTTCGCATGGGTCTTTTGATCCATTATACAGCTTTAGAAAATACTGCTATGGGTGGCCAAGGTCGTTAGTCCACGGACTCGTGAGCGGGAAGTCTGGGGTTCGAATTCCGCCAGGACTGTCCTCCCTGACTGAGGTATTTTCCAAGTTTTCCTCGGTCGCCATAACTGGCGAATGCCGAGGAAGTACCCTAAACTTAGGCCTGGAACATTTCCTTCCTTAAAAAAAATCCTTTCTCAATATATAATTTCATTTCATGTATCACCAGTGTTCACCGCCTGTGGTGCCTCAGAAGTAAAAACGGGCGTTAAACACCATTAAAAAAAAAAGCTTTAGAAAATAAACTGCTCGTTCACACGCACACATTCACACTGAAAGCGCTTCTATTTCCACGCAAGTTGATCCTGGGCCCTATTGCACAAAAATATGGTCTTATACATTACAAGTGTATTAGTACAAGTCCTTGTAATGTATGGTCTTGTAGCTTTTGTTCCACGAAAGAAGTACATTTGTAAAGTATTAGTAAAAAGTTACAAGCAATGCCATATAAGAGCAGGATGGAGGAACAGCTGTACGCCACACGTCGGCGTTTCTTGAATTCGTAATGTTTAAGCACAGAGCGCATTATCGTCATTCTTGCTAAGTGGGTGTTGTATTTTTTCTCAGATATAATGATAGTTTAAATACTTTATCATGCATTTATCGATATTCAAGCGTAATAATCGAGACGATTATTAATATTTGAGACGATTGTCACATGAGGCTGCATTTAGTAGCATCAATTTCGATTGTCGCGAGATGGCAGAAGACACGAGCTTCCCAATTGCTCTTGGTCATTCATTTTATTAGTCCATTTGATAATTTATATTTATTTGTTTATATTGCTTGGTGATTACATTATCATTATGAGCAACAAACTGGGGGAAATTGTGTCAAAAGAGATTTTACAAGTGAATGAATGAAAAGAAAATACTTTCGTGCTATATAGCAAGAACCTTAAAAGTACATTAACTAAGATGCTGATCTGAAATGTGCATTTGAAACAGGAAACACCAATATCAGTCATGAGCCGTACTTTAATTGCGCTTAACCTAACATTTTTTATTGTACAGAATGAATTGTTCTTTCTTTATACATATTCCTTCTCTCATCATTGTCATCATATTCGCTAATATTCGCATATTTAAGTCAACTACCTCCTAAAATTATTAAAAATATATTACATTTGGCACTAATATTTGAAGTTATCAATAACCCTACACTTGTAGAAAAAATGACTAGTGCCCCAGTAATACTTCTGTGAAACAAACAACAAAAAATCACTCGTACACTTGTAAGTATGAAGTGGTAAGGCACAAGTGTAGCAAATCTTTGTGGGACAGAATTTTACTAATTACTACATGTTTCAAGTGCATATACGTTTAATGTACTAAACCATACTTCTGTGGAACAGGGCTCTGGTGTTATCATCTAATGTCATTATTTGTTTATGATTTCTTTCTTATTTTGTTGTATTTGTAAAAGTTTAAATGTTTTTAAAAATAGATAATGAATGATAAAATATTAATAAAGATTTGCTCCTTTGGTACACATTTCATCCCAGCTTGGAGAGACGTTCACCCCTGCAGATATCTGATAGGGTAAAGGCATCTTTTACTTCTGCTATCTACCGCTGAGTTTTAGCTTGCATGTTGGTTATAAGAGTCTTGCCACACAAATGCTGTGCACGACTTAGATTTCTAAGCATTTATACTGTCTTTGCCTACCTTGAAGTTCATCGAATATTTCCAGCTCCCCTTGTTTATAAATATGTATACTTAAAGCTTCTTAGCTATTTTTCCAAACCAAGCAAAGTATATTTTATCTATCAAGCTATCGATGACTGCTTCTTTCAGTATTGCAGATTTCCATCTCAGTATTTATTTTCACCCATGGACTTTTTCTTTCCAGTACTTGTTTGCATTTCAATGTGTCCTTTATTTTCTCAACTCCTAATATAGTTACAGCGTATAGGAATAAATGCTTAGATGAATAATTAACGAATCAGGCACTCGTTGCTAATTGTCTTATTATGCTAGAGACCATTCTTTAGTAAGACTTTAGTTATTATATCTCCGACGTTATCGGCAGATTTATTTTTCAGAGCTTCTTCGATCTTTTGGTGATCTATAGTAAAAATGTCGTAATGGAATTTTGTTAAAATTAATGAAGTTAACAAGCTAACTAAAATACTTACCAATGTCATTTATTAGTTATATTATTTGATACTTGTGTCGTAAAATGTTAGGATATATTCCAAGGCCTTATACATACATGTGCGTAAACAAATCTGGTCTAGTTAAGTAATGTAAACTTGGATGTTTTCTGTCGTTCTTGGCACATAGTTATCAATGTCTAACGGAAGCTCATGTCCTAAAGCGATAATGAATGTGTGAGAATTCATTCCACGAATATGTTCAGCAAAATATACAGTTCTGGTATGGTTTTAATTAAAGCATAACAAAGAATGAATGTTGGCTTTAGTGATTGTTAAAAACATCTCAAGCTGTTGCGCCCTTTGCAAGTATTCAGGTCTCTTCAATGAAAAAACGAGATTTTCTACGGTTATTACAGACATGTAATACTTATCACTTTCGCTGTTCTGTGCAAAATATTGTCTTTTATTAACAAATGTTATTAGGTTTCTTAACCTCGATAACGCAAGTTCCCAAATTGAAATAGCAAAATTCAACTTAGCCTTGGTACTAATCTCCTTATGTACCGTTTCAAGTATTCAAACAAATACTACTGAATGACACCGTCGAGCAGCTTAGTCCAAGAGCAAAGGCACGATAACTAGGTATATTCATAAGTATTGCTGCTGTAGTATTAAGAAAGCCGAACCTTCCTTCGTGAACTTGGCCGCTCGTAGCTCTGTACTAAAGATGGCCGAGACACGTCTTGTCTCTCACTTCTGACCTTGTTTCGTCCGCGATCAGTCAGTCCGAGTGCGCACCCATGACGTGAGTACTTAGTGTTCGGTATTATCAGAACTTTCATGCTTTTTTCGCCGGTTTAACAGGAGCTGGTAAGTTGGCAGTCATAAGTGCTAACTCCCGGCCAAGTGGAAGTAATGTACGCGCAACTGATTCAAGATCTCGCAAAGTACGTACCTTATGACAGGAGGTGTAGGAAAAGTTACCCTGCTACGTTTTGGCACCTCTTTATAAAATTGCCATTCACATGCACTAGTTCATCTTCAGAAACTGAGTCAATTTAAACTCGAAAGTATACAAGATCACGTTGCCCACAAATTACAGGCAGATGCCCTTATCATGCAATATTATTGCTTCTTGTACTGAGACGTTGATTACTGAGAATCGTGTCATCCACGTATCTGATTACTGAAGGGACGGTAGGAACTGCTATTGCTCACTGCCAGTAAGGCTACACTAGAATCGGGACAGGAGGGGAAACAATTGGTGATAAAACACGGGAATAATAGTCTAATGAATTGTAATGCACTTTCAAATTTATGTATTCATACAATACCCTTCTTAGTTCTCTTTGAGAAATTAAATTGTTCTCTTGGCGAGTGTTATCCTTTAGTATTCCTAAGTGTGTGGGTACTACTAACTGATGAAACGCATAACTAAGAGTTCAATTACCTCGAGTTTAATTACCTCATCAATAAACTAACAGCACTAGTGAACATAAACTTTACTATAGAATTAGACACGTGTGGTTTATTTTACTGTTCAAACGACACTGAGTGATGTTTGACTCAAGGCGAACGTAAACAGTTCGGTAAATTCCGTCCGTCCGTCCGCCCGCCCGCCCGCCCGCCAGTCCCGAATCCCGTACTTCGGCTGGTCCTGAGCTTATTGGTCGATGTAGTTTCCAGCCTCAACGTCGGTTTTCAGATAATTGGATGACCCTATGTTTAAATTCTCGCTTTTCATTTAAAGTACCCAACAAATGTGTTTTTTTAGTACTATAGATATACTGGATGATTTTTCCTTCGCGGGACCGTTCCACGTGCAGTTGGGCGCAGTTGACAGTGTTCTGCAATACTCCTCTCGTTTCCATACTTGAAAGCCGGATGGGAGGTTAGTATTGAGTTTAACTCTACGTACGGACATGTTCTATGTGTTGTGTTACAGTGTATTAAGTATTCATTGGTCGCCGTAATAATTACTTTTATATGGCCCAATTGGAGAATTTCTATTCCCCAAAGAGTATTTATTTACGATTAGTCCCTCCGTACAGAATCAGCTTCTGATGTACGGAAATTGTTTCGAGAAGATTCCCTGATATTCAACTCCCATATCGAAGTTCAGTTCACAGATTTGGAAATAAATATCGTGAAGCGGGAAGTATTTTTGATAAAAAGCGCACACATCCACATACAGTACTCGCAGAAGTGTTAGATCACACTGGACATGTTCTGGAACATTCCCCTAAAAATCTCTTCGTCTTTCTCAGCAAACGGAAATTTCCTATTTCTCTGAATTTCAGGCTACTGAAGTTAAAACCCTATTCAATACTGTAGTGCAAGAACTTAAACAGGGTGACCCTGCATGCAGGAGTAGATTTTGTTAATGGATTTTGAATTATGTGTAGGATGAAGAATTTGCCCTAATCTACTTTTCTGTACTGACGAATCTTAGTTTCACCTAAATGAATATGTCAATGCACATATCAACCGATACAGGAGTTCGGAAAAACCAACAGCACTCTACAATGGCACATACAGTCCATGTCGTCTGCAAGCAATTCATAAAATATTCGACTCTAGAGTCATCACTGACAACATATGGCCCTCTTGGCCCCGATTTAGCGCCCTGCGTGTTTTATCTCTGGGGAAGCATAAAAGACAAATCTACGCAAAGTAGAGGAAGTGAAAAATAGCACTCGTGAAGAATTTCTTTCATTTCTCAGAGGGAGCTGCAGTGAAAATGGTCAATTTCATTAGTCTGGGCCATAAATGTATGGAAAATGAAGGCAGGCAGATGCAGCTTCTTCTCGGTGAGTAAGTGTATCTTTAAGCGTTTGCTAGTAAAAACTTAGCTGCGGACTCCCGTTCACCGTGGTACCGGCCGCTACGAGTGCAACGATCCCGCTAAGGAAAAATCACCGGTTAAAAACGCAATATGGATAGCTCAGACAACGATTTTCAAACCACCTCTAGAGCGAGCGGGAACAAAACTTCTTTTTGTTAGGTTTCAAGGTACAGAACTATAGATAAAGAAGTAAGCGCGAATATAAACGCGCAAATTGTTTCCCTGTTTTTAAAAATGGCTAATGTTAATCTGTGCTGTTTTTCCGATTTTAAGTTCTGTAATGTAATTTAAATGTGAATAAATGTATGATTACCAGAATATTATTAGTTGCTATAAACCTTTGTTTCTCGTTTGCAATGCATTATATTTTCCCCCGAACAATGGAATGATGGTACGAGCATTAATTAGTTTTTGAGGAAAGTTTCAATGTTCAAACCATGCATCTGTGTGCTTCGTACACAGGATGATTCACCAAATTGACTTCTAGAAAGCCACGTGGAAAAGGAAGAGTCGTTCAGCACAGGATGGAAGACAAGTGGAATTGTTATATCGACCAATTATGTTGTGCAGCAATAGAATTACAGACGTACAGAGCAGTAATTGTTGCTTCAAAGTGAGCAGGATGTGTTAAAAGGTTTGAGAAAGGAAACAGTGCTATAATGTGAAATTCCTACTTAGACTTCATACCGGATGTTAATGAACTACACCGCAACGATTTCTGAGATTGTACAGGGGTCTTATTGTTAGATAAGCAATTTCAGGTAGGGAATCCATAGTCCCCGAAAGCTGTTATATGTTGATAAAGAAGTTGAAATTAGATACTGATAACTCGATAAACCATTCTTAATCGAAATGGAATAAAAACTTGGGTTAAAAGTTCTGAAACCTGCTTCGCTAGCAAGAAAATATGGATTTTCAATAGCCCATCCTAGAATCCCTTTTATAAAGATAGAAAATTTCATTCAAGCACTAAATTATTAACATCTTAAATTAGCCTAAAGCTCCTTTTATTGCGGTAAATGGACTTAACTTAGGATTAACGTACTTCCAAAACTGAAGCAACAATGCTTAAAATATTGAAAATGTATAAACTCAAATAATTATAAATTTATTTTACATTTAAAACATTAAAAACCCGATATTAAGTAGAAAAGTTAATAGCATATTTCCATAGTTTTAATTCATGTTTATATATAACTCACATTTTAATTTATACCCTACACCTTGTATTTTTTATATTATTGAAATATGTTGTGTAGAACACACCTGGGCCCTGTTTCACGAAACAACTAGTATACTAGTTATTAGTTACTAGCCGTAATCTCACCAGTTCTAATAAAACCTGTTTCACGAACATTTACTCAACAATGGTGCAATCATAAAACTTTATCACTAGTCACTTTTCAAAATTACTAGTGTAGTGACTATCCGAGCGTGGAGAAAGCTGTTTTGAGGTTATTTATTACTCCGTGGACTCTTTGTTGATGCGTTTTTGTTTACGCGGCATGTATTTCAAATCGTATATTCAAGTCAAGAAACAGCATTATGTCTACCACATTAGAAAAAATCTCTAGTATTCAAAACAAAGTAACAGCGCTGTATTTAATTGATTAACATAATTAATATTTGGGCAATAATCCGACAACATTACGCAGAAAGACAAAGACGAAATGTGGAAAATAATATCCCATACTGTTAAAGTGTTAAGATTAATTACACCGAAGAAAGATACACGTGTGAGGTAAATGGTTTTATTTTACATTCATATTTGCTATTCGTATTATTATCTACAAATAATGGTGTAAGTAGCTCAGTTTCTATGTATTTTTTCACTTGAAAATAGATACTTGAAGTATGGAAATGGGTGGTTGATTTGAGAACACATATTACATAAATAACCATTACTGAGTTTTGTAATTAAAATCCGTCGAGCTGAATTGATAGAATCGGTACCTAACCTAAAATATGTACAGTAGTATGTAAATTCAACATTCAATGGGTGGAATTCCCCTAGTTTACAATGCGCAATGTTACAAGACCAATTGTTTCGTGAAACAGAATACTTTTTTTTTTATTGATTTATTTACGGACGCTCTTTAACATCTCAGGTCATCAGCGTCCCATTCAACTCAGGGCGTGAAACGGCCGACAAATTTTGCTCAGAGGCCTCTCTTTCGGGCTTGAGGTTCTTTTTCGTGCCGCAAATGTACGACACGAGACCCACGGCTTTACTTCCCTTCCGAAGGAAGCCATACTTCGGATTTTTACGCCCGAAAAAATCCATCGGTCCTGGCCGGAAACAGAATACTGATAAAACAAAATGACACGCTGATAATAATCATCTGCCAACTAGTAAGTAGTACTTTACGTTGATACATTGTAGAAAGTACACTTTTAAAATAAAATAGTAATACTAGAATGGAGACTAGTTATACCAGATCACGAACTTCGTGAAACAGGGCAGTGTGAAGTTACAAGTTTCAGGGTAGTTTCAATGTTTTAAACCTCTCTCTTAGCCTACCAGTTTTCCTCATAAATTTACTCGCCTCTTCAATCGAATAGAAGGATGCGCTTGCTTTGGGTGGCACAGAGCTCTGAATTCAGGGACGACAGAAGTTAAGTCTCATATCACTTTTAGCATAAAATCTATTTGTGAATTTATTTTTTAAATAGTTATATGGAGAAAAAATACTTCTCTTATAAGTGTGTGGATGACAAAGGTTACGACTATATTCGCTAATACTTAGAACTTCTTTAAACTTGGTCAAAAACTAATAATGCCCAATATTTATATTTCTTGAAAATTGGTAAAAATTTCCAGCAGCTGCTATTTTTCATTTACAAGAAATTATGGGAACTACTCCGTCACTAAATATCTAAACATAAGCCTCATTTTAAAATACCAACTGCACTGTTCCATGAGTAAATTTTATTACCAGCATTAATAATAATAATACTAATAATAATAATAATAATAATAATAATAATAATAATAATAATAATAATTGTCATTATAATAAAAGCTCAAAATGCACAATTAGAGACATTTCGGCAAAATTTCGGGAACCCCCAGGGGGTTTCAGTTTGGGAAACACGTGGAACTATCCATCTGTGTAGCTTAATAGACAGGGAGAAAGATTGTAGTTTAGTAGCTCATTGGTTGGGCTCCTGCGCAGTAGCGTCTTTGTTTTATGAAGAGGTATATTCACATGTAAGATGTACAATAACTAAATTGGTAATCAAAGAGTTTCGAACTTCGCTTTTATTTGGAGCGAAGCTTCCATTAAAGCTAAAATTGCTGGTCTATACCGGGCTTTCAAGTAAAATCCATCCCGCACGTACTTGACCTTCGCTTATAAAATTGAGTATATTATCTTATTCGCACATCATAAAAGATGCTGAAAATGTCCTCCTTCGGCTAAACAGGCATTGTATCTGGAAAGTAGATTATAATTGACACGTTTAAGATCCGAGCATTTTAATGTTTCTGATTTCGTTTGTGATATTTTCCTTTAGTTCCTCCGATGTGTGAGGGTTTGTGTTATAAACTCTGTCCTTCAGGTAACCCCACAGGTAAAAGTCGCACACTCTTAAATCTACAGGATCCAGTTGAAACCACCTATATGATTTCTCTTCTGATGGCTGCTGAAAAAATGAAGTCAAAATGTCCCTTGTGCATTTTTCTGTATCTATTGTCTCGTAAAAAAATTTAACCGATAATACGTCTTGTGCTAATAGCTCACCAAATTCCAACTTTTCCCATCATAAAGAGGGGTTTTCCTGTACAGTGTACACGGTGTAGTTTTCGGTACACCAGTAGCGCAGGTTTTGATTGTTCACACTTCATTCACAGATTAAAAAAGAACTCGCAACAACGCACTCTTGCTGCTAGATCGGCTTGTTTTAATGAATAAACATGGGTGCACTTGTACGTTTTAAGGTTTAATAATTTTGTTGCTTTATATGCCTAACCCACTGAAACCTCCCATGTGCTAATTTCGGAAGTGATTTTGTTGACGAACGTTCGAGGTTTGCACCAATTTCGTCTAGCTTATGTTCTGTTAACACTGTATGTTTCCGCGTTTTCTTTTTTCTTTTTTATGCACTGATCCAGTACATTGAAATTCATTGGCAATATGGTGAATTGCTTTTCTGAAGGATAACAATTGACCAGGGAGACAGGGAACTGTAAACTAAGTTCTGCACGAACACCACGAGATGACTTGTATTTGTGGCAACATTTACACACGAAAATGCGCTGTTCTAGTTTCAACTGCTCCATCTTGGCGAAGCTCAACTACTGCATTGCTTCGAAGTGAAGATCAAGGACAAAGGGGAAACTTGTAGGGGAAAGAGTGGGAAAAGCATCTTGAAGCCGACGGGATTATTTTTACATGAAAACTGTGTATATATTAATTTTATTGACGAATTGAAATGTTTTCTAATTTGAACTAGTGCGTAGGTAGCCGATCACAAATATGGTGAATGGTTCAGCCTGTCTTGCCCAAGTATAGTGGTAAATTTCTTCGCTATTGTAATGGAGAGTGAAGGGGGTAGTTTCATAGAATTTTCATTGCTCCGTAGGCTAGCCTAGGTCGCAAATCATGTCCTTATTTTGCTCTCTTCTGAACTTTTATAGAACTCGAAGCCTAACAAAGGACTTGAATGCAGACATATAAATTTAGGGTATATTATTTTGTTAATTTTAGCTGTATTATAGAACTATATTAATTGTTTTATTTTAACACTAAATACTATTTATTCCGTTTATGTTTTTAAATCTCAGTCTTATACTCACTTAAACGTCATTTAGTTAATGCGTAACCGCGGTTATTATGGTAGGTTGGGAACTCCGTAAAACACCACGAATTCATTTCAGTAGTGACTGATGTACATGCACAGAAAAAGGAACGGAGGATTGAACTTATATACAGACTTAAGAGTTATAGAACATGAACATTTTTAATATTGCATGTAATTTAATTTAACTATCATTTACTTATTGATAGTCATCATGCCAAAATCTTCAGCGTGAAAGAATTTTATATCATTACAAATCTATTTAGTGGTATATTTAACATAGTTTACATTTTCCATTAATTTTGAAATGCTGTAAAACTTCTGTCCGTTGTTGTGTCGTATAATTTTTTATGAATGCTTCATAACTCAGCGGCATACTGGTCTTTCAGAAACTTGATGCCATAACTGTGAAACTTGAACAGGTAGACCACATATTCCTTATCCCAAATTGCTCGTCTAAGATCCCTCTGCAATATATGAAATTATTGTGATGTAGTATATTAACATGCGATATACAGGATGTTAACTCCCTGATTTCAAATTCAATTTTAAGGAAACTGCTAGCCCTATAGATTTGCAATTTGCGGTATCGAGTTAACAACTCTAAATGTTTTCTGTTCAAAGTGTATGCAATTGTTTGTAGGCTCAATTAATAGCTATGAAAATGCACAGACGATAATCATTCTCAATCCATGTGCGCACCGGCATGTTCGCAGCTGACTGCCAACATTTTCTGGTGAGGATCAGCAAGATCATTTACAGGTGTAGCGTGGACCCTGCCTTTCACATAAGCCCATAGGAAGAAACTCATAGGCGTTATGTCTGGAGATCGAAGTGGTCAAGAAGTGGGTTCATGGCGTCCTATCCATCCCTGTGGGAACGTTCTGTCCAAAAACGCACGAACGTCTACACTCCAGCGCGATGGTACACCGTCCTGCTAGAATATCACGTTTGGTTGCAAATGGGGGAGCTATCTACGGCAAACTGCTCGAATGTCAAGATAAATGACACCATTTATTGTTTCCTACATGAAGAAAAATAGTCCGGTAATTCTGCCAGTCGCCATAACACACCATACATTGTTTTTTTCTGTCCTTAATATGTTCACGAACTCTTGGGAACAGAAAACTTTGAGTTGTTTAACAAAACAGGAAACCGTAAATCTCTAGGACTAATAGTTATTTGTAATCCAGATACCTGTACCATTTAAAAGCGGAAGCACGAGTTTAATGTTTTTATTCTAACAATTACCAAGTGAAACACAACATAAATCACTGATGTGATGCTATGCCTTGTGTTCATATTATGTTTTAGAGTATAAATTGATTTACTCCTATAGAAACCCAACTTGGATTATTCATTCTCAATATGTGCAGTCATTTCTTGTTCACCGAGTTACAGATGTTCAGCAGTGTATCACACAACATTTTAAACTTTACAACAGACTTTTTATGTTCTTGTTAGGAAAAAATTGCTGTTAAAATAGGTCCTTCCGCTGTGTTGAAAGGATACCCTCATTTTGATGTAGAAAAAAGTCATGTCTGTGATGACAAATAGCTCCGCCGCTTTAGTCTTGAGGAGTGGAGCAGACCTTGCGAGGGTTAGGCCAAATGAAACACAATGATGCTATTCAGTGACTTTGGGGTGTTTCTTTCCTATGGGGACGGCTTCATTTCTTTCTGAATGCTTCCTTCTTTCTTGGTATTTCAAAGACGTGCCCGCAGGTTAGCAAAATGCCCGTATATTTAGTATGGAGGTCTTGAACCTGGGAAAAAAAGTAAGAATATAGCGTTCCTACATCCGCACTTTGAATTCCTCTTACATTAAGCCTTCTGGCGATTTTTATTTATCCTCGAGATTTCTTCCACCAGTTAAGAGAACATTTTTTATAATTCACATGCTAGTAACTTAACTCTGCTTACAGTTTGTTGCATTATATAAAACCCGCTATTGCCAAAGAGAAACAAGGGTGCTGAGGTCGTCAAGGCAGTGACGAGGTTCTTGGTTTAATCTCCTCCAGGATCATCCTCCCGCACATAAGTATTTTCAGATTTTCCACCTTGTTCATCAATTACAAACACAGAAGAGGTATCCTAAATGTATGACCGGAGTTTTCCTTCTCAAAATTCCTATCTCAATTTATCATTTCATCTCGTGCATCTTCATGCAATAGTCGTATGAATGAAATGTTTTGTTATACATATTTACTTTACATTAACTTTTACAATTTATACAACTGTTCTTATGGTGCTTGTTATTTAGAATCGTATACAGTTAACACCCTGGTTATATATGTAATAGATCCTATACACATTTCAGTATTATCACAAGAGGGTCTGAGATTGCCGATAAATTCACGAACGTAGTGAGTAGAAAGATCAAAGTGATATTTATTAGGATTATTTCACGAATAAAATAAGAATTTAAATGTAATTCTCATAAATTTGGCTTACAAAATTGTAATAATTGTATATTTTTACTATGGATACCAACTTTTCAAGATATTTTGCAACAAACCAATGTCGATTTTCAGTAATGCCAATAGAGAAAAGCCAAATACGTTATAGGGCTATTTCATGAATAGAACAAGAGTAAAAGTAATAGATACCTATTTTAAATTCGCCTACAGAATATTAACAATTGTATAAAATGCTATACTTACATATGAATAGCCAACTATTCAGAAACCGTGAAACTGAAGTAGATGAAAGTCGACTGTTACAATCGCTACCTCTCGATTTATTAATACCAATCTAGAAAAACGAAACAGATGCAGCATTCTAAACAACATATTTATTAAAATGCATGGTTGCTTAGGCAGATATTTCTACATAATGTACAAAATTATTTCACACTGTTTGGTTGAATAAGGAAAAACAATTGAGTGAATACACATTAAGCTAAATATACACTTATTAAAAACACAGTTATGAAATGGATACAAAGGACATTTAGGAATTGGTAGATGAAGATATGGAAGCAGAATTCCTTTACCATTACCGAATGATGTTCTTGAATAATTTGTATGATGCTCAGGCATTATAGTGGGGGTATAGAGTTGGTTTCACTGACCAGAAGACAAATGCACTTCGCGTGGTAAAGGAATTTTATAAAACTTTACGACAATTTCACTGTGATATCGGGCTATGATTGAATTTTGTTTCATTTCATTGGTCAATTTTATGATAACATCACATAAGTGAAAATAGTCTGCATAATTGTCTTCCTTTAATTTAATTACTTTCTACCACCTCTTCTCTCACGCTTTCCATAGATAGTTACCAAATTCTCGAAAACTCCTTGCTACCAATTCCAAAAATTTTAATGTCAACATTTATATCTGTAAATTATCCCATTTTCTAATCCATACTTCTGCTCTCCATACTTTAGTTTCTAAACTTAAACTATACAATGCAACCCTTTTGTATTTTTCCACATAGTTGACACTCTTCCTTTGCATTTTAATCCACTTTACCCAGCAATTCCACCCCTTCCCCTTCTGTTACAAACTTCTACGTATTTTCCCTGCCTCCATTCTTTCTTAAATCTCCTATAGTATTTCAAGGTACTCTTATGTCATAGTAATGAAAAGAACTTAAAATACTTTTAAAATGTAAAGATAAATAAAAAGTATATGATTATATTTTATCTTATTTAAAATTCAAAGTAGCTTATAGCTGCACAATTTGCTTATATTAATGGGAACTTAACAAAAAGGAACTCCCAAGGGGAAGATAATTATTTTAATTTGTATTGTTTCACAAAACATAAATACAGTTATTTCATCTTCCACAGTTGAGGAAGATAATGCAGGTAGCTGTCACTTCTTAGCGAGGAACTTTTCTTATCATGGTTCAGTTTCTAAATGGGGGTTTGGGTATGTAAGAAGGGGAATTCAAAAACTGTGTTTTTTTTTTTTAATTTGACAGTTAACATGGAACCACATAAAACGCATATGCGTGAACCTTACCAGAGTCAAAATCAATGTCAGAATACAAAATCAGAATATTAAAAAAACCACGTTACTTGTTAATATGAGCTATGCAAAATAATGCAAAAATTACTAATTAAACACTGTTGGAAGCGCTCTTTATTATAGAAGGCGAGAATCAATAACCTATAATGTTATCATTGTTTTAGTTCTAGCATGAAGTTGTTCGTTTTGCAAAGGATAAAGATATGTACAGTGAGGTTATTTGAGTTACGGACCGACAGAATGCGGCTACGTAGTCGGAAAACCCAGCCGTCATTGCTGTATAATGCATGGCAGATAGCATCTTGCAGTTAATTTGAGGGAGGCTTTGTCAGCGATTTGTTGTGTGCTCGTATGCAACTCTGTGCTAATTGGCCTTCGTTACTTGCTCCAATATAACTTATAATTGTGAAGAACGGGTTTTCATGTACGATACCTATTTAAAAACTGATTCTTGCAGAGAAGTGGTAAGGAGTTTTGCAAGAACATATCATGGTTATCGTGTTCCAGATAGAGAAACTGTTCGCCAAGATCTCTCAATGACAAGAAATGTGTTCCGAACCGCCGTGTTCTTACAGAAGAAAAGTTGGATGAAATGCAGGAATTTCCTAAGCAGATGCATTACCGTTGACAGGCATCTCTTATAACACCGGTTAGTTTTTATAATCCGTTTTAAATATAGCATAAGTTTGTGCTTTCAGTAAAAATATAAATACTACAATAAAAATTTTAACATTACAAGCGGTAACTCTTACCTCCCTTTTTCCTGTTGCGACAGCTGCAGTAGAAACAGCCCTCAGGTGGCCGTAGCTCAAATAACCTCACTGGCTTGGCTTAGAATATTTTCTTGTTCTTTTACTGTGTTATTAACTAGTTTCATTCATTATTCCGAAAATGCCAGTAAATTTAAATGGTATATTATGATATTAGTTCACTCTATTGCGTGAATGGAGGAAAAGGGACAAATATGAAATGGGCAAGATAATATGAAATACCAAGGTATTTGTCTGGTAGGTGCTACACTCTTATGAACGAGAAACGATATGATAAGCAGAGTTAATCCCGGCCATTATAAGTCGTTCTTTTGGCGGTAGAAGTCATACTTTACAATTTAAAATTATTACATTTTTTTAATGGAAAAAAAGATTTTTACGGCGTAACATATAGTTTATTAATTTTATAGAAGTGAATCGTAATTCATGCTGTAGTACACATATCAGGCATCAATACTACTTGTTTATCTTTCAAACCCGTTGCCGCAAGTTTTGAGGTTAGAATTGCGAAGGTTGCAGTGGCACTAATATGGAATACTAGTAATCGCCCTCCAAGAATTACACACAATGAGAAAGCAATAAAACAAGCAAGATAAATGAATATGAACTTCCTTTAAGCATCGTAAACATTTAAAGTGACAAAAATATACTGTTTAGGTTCGCAAATTAAAAATGTCAGCAAGTGACGCTACTCAACTAAAAATTGCGCCTGGAAAGGTGGTACCTCCTAAAATTGAAGAACAATTACTTCAATATGCTGTCACAATGGAGAACAAGAAGGGACTTGCAGAGCATGACGTCCCAGTCAGTAGGAAGAAACAATTTCACATCATTTTAAGTGAGAGGGCAGGAAGGGTGTAGCTGCGGCTTTTAAGGAAATGTACATCCAGCTCTTTCCGAGTTACCAGGAAAAATGTACCCATTGTGAACACTTGCTGAATGTGATTATTGAAAATGAAGTAAAACAAGAGTAGATTTATGTGTTTGTTTTCCTTGTTAGATTCACAGGAGAAAATGTTTCGCTCCATGACGTTAATAAATAGTTTTAGCTAAACTAAATTTACATCAGTATAAAACAGTGGAAATACAGTTATACAATCGTCAGGCGCGAGTAATTGCGGATTTGTCGAAATCTGTATTTCTTGTATTTTCTGTGTTAAATGTATAAACTTTTCCTTTCCACATTCACGTTCATAAGTAGGTTTTAAGAGTACGTTTTGTTATTAATTCTGTAAGCACTCTGCAATGATAGCGTCTATTTTCAGTAGTACATAAATTGTTTGCATAATATAATATTCCGTTGATGATAGCATTTTAGCAATGAAAACAATTTAACGGTGTAATTGTTACCATATTGCATTATAGCGCTAATGTCATAATGTAACATTTTTAAAGATTTTGACCAGCGAATGTTGTATGGAAAACCTGTTTGACACCATACAGTCACCATGTATTAATATTCACAAGCAATGACGGCTTTCAAGAAAGACATACAATTTGGTACGTTACATCCTTCCGTACATTTGCTCCTGTTCACCATTAATATGATTTGACCATTGTCTGGTGGATTCTGATAATTATGAACAATAAATGATTTAAATGATTATTGGATTCAATTGTCTTAATTAGCCATGCCGCATATGTCGTATGGATAGAAAAATAATAAATGGAAATTGCATCATCATGGCAGATTTATCAATATTATTGAAAGGTAAAAATGTACACATTTCTAAATATCCTGTACACAGCACTGACAATTTTCAAACATTCACTATGCAGTAAAACATGTCTTTTAATATTTTTTCTCACTACTTTGAGCGCCAGTTAACTAATATTTAACTTGAGTTTAGAGCATAAAATTAACCATCAGTTGTACTTAACTTGGAAATTTTGGTTCTATAAACATTGATGTAAGATTATTTGGTCTTAACTTCAAATTAAATCTAACTCGCGAATTTCACAAGTTAAAAGTACTAAGTGGAGTTTAATAATTGATAAATAAAACTTTTCTCACAGTACAGAAACATAACTTCATTTATAATTAAAATGGTTAGTTACGTTTATTTTAATTTTGTGTTGACGATGTTTCTTCAATGTTTAATTTTTCATTTCCATGTAATAACAACATACAGAGTTGCGTTCAACTGTAGGTTATGTTAGTTTAACCTTACGAACGACGCATTGTACAGATTTCTGATCATTGCAACATCTCCTTTAAAGATGGACTTCACCGTGCTCCTCGTGTATTTCAAGAACGAAAAAAATCCGTTACTAGAACTGAATGACAAAAAATTCAAAGTGCGACTTCCCTTAGCAAAAGATATCGAAGAACTGGAACTGATGATTCGCCCCCGATTACAATATCCAACTAAACGAAATCATGCTTTGAATTCGATATTCATACTTTAAGGTTCTATACGACAGGGAGCTTGCAAATAGTTATTGAAGGTATATTCAAAGGGGAGAAAGGAAAGTCAGTAGCAGCATCTATAAAATTACTTGAGCAATTTCAGTTCTGTTACCTTAGTTTGTTAAAATTCCAATCGAAGGGGGTGAAAGCGATGCTAGGCTTCTATAACAGTCCCAACTTTCCTGTAGTTTTAGGTGCTATAGACTGTACATACGATTACCTATTATATCACATGGGGTAGTAATGTAGAAGTCTTCAGAATAGAATTATAATATTCTTTGGCAATTTTCCCCATGTACGCTCTTTATCCCTATTTGAGAAAGTGTGTGCGATCTCTCCCCCCCCCTCTCTCTCTCTCTCTCTCTCTCTCTCACACACACACACACACACACACACACACAAATTATTTCCTGATATTTTAGCACCAGATGCATAACATCCTCACGTTTGCTAATATTTGCCGCTCGCATTCGCTTAAAGATTTCCTTATTCGTATTTGGACTTTGAAGAGACATTAAGGGGAAAAAAGCAAGTTGATTTATTGATTTTCTCAGGTTGAACTGTTGGACAAACTCGCTCTAAACACGAATTTTACTATTATTTGGCGATGTTGTCAAAGGTTTGACGGTTATTGCAAACTCGAGGTTACATGGTCTTAAGTCTATTTTTATGCAACAGAAATTATGACTAGCCTCTAGCTACTTTTTTGAGTAGTGTTTAACGCCCGTTTTTACTACTGAGGCATCACAGACGGTGACACTGATGATACATGCGATGAAATGATATATTGGGAAAGTAGTTTTTTAAGGAAGGAAACGTTCCAGGCCTAAGTTTAGTGTGCCTCCCCGGCATTTGCCCTTTATGAGGACAGGAAAACTGAATAAAACCTCAGTCAGGGAGGACGGTCCTGACAGTATTCGAACCCCAAACTCCAGCTCACGAGTCCGCGCCTTAGCGACCTCGGCCACTCGTGGCGGTCCAGCTACTTTTTAAATTACAGTTAAAGGTAATCTCCATTTAACAACTTTTATGCAAGTGGCCCTCCCTCATTGTAATTTTGTAGGCACTTTAAAATCATAAATATTCAAATAGAATGATATTTTGTAATTCTAATAATTGATGGTTGCAGATATCGAATATGTTCGGAATATTTTTACCCTATTGTCTTTTTTCTCCTTTTTTAACTGTGAGAGTAAAAGATTTTCTTTAAACAATTTTTCTGCGAGCACTTATTATCTCTTAAACAAGTGTGTTCTAGCACAAGATATAACTTGTTCAGTTATACGTTTTATACCAACTGCAAATAACATGTACAAGTGAGTTGTCAGGATATTTTTTGATTCGCATATATTGATGTTGTTTATTTGAATAATTTAATTAAAATAAATCCTAAATTCACTCATTGTCAAAAATTAAATGTGGGGGAAAGAAAGAATTTAAGTCACTATTGTGATGCCAAAAGCTTTGTGCTTGTGTCCAACTTGGTTATAGCTCAGTCTTTTAGTTTTGAGGTTATGTTACTTGTTACTGGTTTCTTTAAGAAAATTACTTCAACACAAGATAATGAGATGGCCAATGGAGAAATGTATATATCTGATAGTGATGAGATTGCTTCTGCAAATGTAGATAACGTTTTAGCTGACAGCTCATTATCTTGTGAAGAAACGGATGACTGTTGAGAACAGCATTCAAGAAATAGTGACGTCTTTCTTTCAGAAGATAAATCAACACAACTCACCTCAGATGAAAGTACTTGTTACACATAATTAGTTGATAGCTGGGCTAACAAGCTATGCCACCTCTCGTATCATAAATAAATATTCTGCTTTCAAACTGTTCGTTCCACCATCTATTTAAAAAGAATATACTGGCTCATTTCAACCTGTGCATAGAAACATGAATTACTATCGATTTAAATGTTGTCATTAATAGATGTACAGAAGTCACACAATGAGTCTCCTGGGAACTTACAAGATGAATGTAAAGCTTAGGCTATAATCAAAGCTAATGTCACTAGAGAAGCTAAAGATGACATCAAGAGTTATTTGATTCGATGACATTGACACCCGAAGAACATGACATGATTACGATAAATGTACACCCATGAAAAGTTGTGCGAAATATTACCAAGATTACACAGTTTCAATGTGTTTATCACAGTAGATCAGCAGCTGGAAGCGTTTAGACGGAAACTGCCCATTGCGCCTGTAGGTAGGTGTATGAGATCACTTGGCCATATGCTGCTATGTGTTGTATTGGATATATCTTGTGAGTTGAAAGGAATTTTTACCTCATAAGGGGGAAAAAATTGCTTAAGAGAAATATAAATAAATTGGAACAAGCCCTCCATTCCACCAAAATAACTGGCAAAAATCAAAGAATTGTAAACTGTACGTGAACATTTCTTTTCACTATGGGTAGAACACTTGCATTGTGCATTCCTAACAAATGCAATTCTGTTGTTTTGCATGGTAGTCTGCATAATGATGGGAAAATGACTGAAAGTTTAAAGAAAAAATCACAAAACATTTTATACTATAAACAGTATAATCGGAATTTATTTAAATTATATTGCAACAGACTACATCTATACTACACTCACATATATATACTTTATCAATCCATTACAAAATAAGATCTAAAAATAAAACAAAATAATACTAGATAATCTTACTTGTCTGCTCTAGATATTTTCTTTCTAGAATTGTTTGTTTACATTCTGATCCCAGTACACACAACTTCAGGTTATTAGTGTTTTGACGGTCATCATATTACCGTATTATCGTATCCTTTTATGCATATCTGACCCATTATATTTCTAAGGTTACGTTTCCCCTTGTCTTCCTCTTAATCATTCTTATCCATTTCTCTCTTACTTTGCCCAAATATTGCCTTATCATTTTATATTCTTATCTCCGTTTACAGTTAAAATCTTGGAAATGAATATTTCTCCATCTAAGTTCTTTCATTTTGGTAACTTTGTTTGCTTGCAGTATAATAAACAAAGAAAATTTATATTGGTTTCTCCACACACTGTGCATTTTTCTACGTCATTACCATATCTTAACCCTTTAAATTCATAACTCCCTTCCCGAGTTATCATTTCTATATATTTTTCCCTACCCCATACTATTTTTATTTCCCCATAAAGTCTCAATGAACTATTTTCTCTCGTAATAATAAATATTACTTGTTTTTCCATATCTTCCATATGGGGGTTATTTCTTCCCAGAATCCTGTGTTTTGATAATCTCTATTTATCCACGAGTTTCCCATACCTATCTGTTGCAAAGTTTCCTGCACTTTGAGATATCATTATCCTTTCACTTGGAAACTGAAACATTCTTTAATAATATCTCTCTTTCAATATGACAATTCTGTATATGTATTTTATAACTCTTGTAATCATTTTTATCTTGGTGGAATGCCTACCTAATTCTAGCTGCGCTACATCATATGACGATTCTATCAGTAAACCTAGGATCTGTTTACAAATGCCTCTATTTATTTTATCAACATATTTCCATGCATCCTCTATCACCCATATTTCTATCCCATATAACCTTTTTGCTTCTATTGTGGATTAACAGTACAAAGACCTCTGTGAACACATTAGACTAAATGATGGCCAATTACAATATAAAAAAGAAAATAAATAGTAGCTCATTGTAGTATTGTCGCATAAAATTTTACATATTTGCATTTAACTTATAGTATTATTCAAAGTAACATACCTTGAACGGAAACGAAACATTCTGCACAGAATTCAAAACTCTTGGTGAATTATATATTGAAAAGGAAATACTGGAATGAGGCTATTTTCTAACAGGAAATCCGATAAAGACATTACCTCACTAGAATAAATACGTTCTAACTGTAATTTTATGAAAATTAGTTATTATAAAAACTAATAATGAACACATAATTCTATCTATCCTTCAATTTTTATAAGCCAAATTTTATTTGTTCCGAAGATGCAAACAAAATAATTCAATCTACTTTTTGGTAAACTTACAGGAAGGAAACGGGAGATAAAATTTCGTTAAATTGTTTAGAAGATTTTCCTGTTAATAGCGGTGAACTGAGACAGTTACATGTAATATTATAATCATTTAGTGATAGCAATGTGTAGATTTCTTCACAGAAGACACTGTATCAGAGTGTATTCTTATTTATGGTAAAAATTCCAAGCAGGTTTGCAACCTATTAACAAAATTGGGGAATATACATAAAAATAATTATAATGAAAAATTTTGAGAATTATAAGTGTAAATGTTCATTAGAAATAAACCACGAAGACCAGAAAACTTTTTATATCTTTTTATAAGTTTTATCATTCACAAAACATACTCTATATTCTCAGAGCAACGAAATATTTACCAGAAACCAGTATTAAAGGCTACAATTCCAGAAGAAATAAGAGTTTAGACATAAATTTTCATAGGAAAGGATCAAATCCATGTTTGTAACACCTTCTATTTAAATGCTCTAGAAATCCCTCAGAAATGAAATACAATGCACACAAAGGGACATCAAAATCCCATGATCCTGGCCAGTAAACAAAAGAAAGAATTGCTACATATATGAAACATAAAGTTTGTCCTCACAGTAGGTACTTTCAAAAAGTTGTATCACTTAGAAAACAGGAAACGTTCTTTTCGTGCTATTCAGCTTCAATAAAAATGATATCAAGATTTTCCAAAGCACGAAACATTTAATGTCAACAAAATTCAGTTCTGAAGTAACTCACGCAAAATTATGTCTACAAATTAAATCATACTGATTGGAGCTTTCAAACATATTAAATGTTGAAATAGACAATATAAATCTTTCTGTGTGCACTTATATGCTGAAAATTGAAATATTGAGCAAGGAATGGATGTCACAGCAGGAAAGAAAATACCATGAGATTACTGTGCTGTAGAAAAATATTACATTGCATCTATTTTGATAGTGTGCAATTTGCAACCTGGTGTTAATGAATTATTGCTTAACTGAAACGCTTCCTTCTTCAATCTCCTTCTGGTGTTAAGCTCTACTTGCAGCATTCTGAGTAGAAAATTGAATTGTGAAATGAAACATTCTATCTGCAAAACCCGGGTTTTCAATTTCATATATACACATTGTTTAGTTCTATATTCTTCAAATACTGTAATGCTCAAACAACTAATATAGCACACTAAATTTTGATTGCACCTTTCAAATATCCAGTGTAAACTTCAGACTGCTCTCATGCAAAATTAGCTTTCTTGCAGATAGAATCCTTTTATTCTAAAGTCACTATTATTGAAAAATTCCAAACATTAAATGAAAACTCCATTTAGAACAAGAAGAGGTGTGTCACCGTGATGCAGAAACTGATAACAAACATCCTGTAAAGTATGTTAAATGTGAAACATTCACTTGCAAAAATCATCTTGCATACACATTTAAAAGCTGCATAGAAAAACGTAAGATGTCAAATTCAAAACACATTGATTTGTTACACCATGAAGTTTCACTAACTGATAGGAATAATGAATTATCAATAATTAATTGATGCATTATGTTGATATTGAATGGTATGAAAGATATTTACTTATGATTCCATATAAAAGTACATACGAAAAGAATAACTGCTATCATAAACGTAATAAGTAGATATACTTTGACACTAACATGCTATGTGTATATGATACACATACATCTATTACTTCTTGTATGACTAAATGCACAGTTTCTACCTTTTGTCACATTTATTTTGCTATCTACTTGTAAGAATGATCACTTAAAACTCTCGAATATAATCGATATCTAAAGCTGATTTGAAGAGGCACTCGCCTACACTACTCAGGAATAACATTCAAAAGAGCCTGGTATTGAAGTTGGCAGCTTATAAGTACAGTCATTCCCTTTTAAGGTTTTTGTTACATCACAGTTTCATTTATGACACATTAAATCCATAAACATATTTCATTAACACTTTTGAGTTTAATACTATTTTTTGGTACGGTTATAAAATGTAAATTGTTACTTAAAAGCAGCATGATATTTCAGAATTTTCATTATTTCTGGAAATTTTGCACCAAAAAAATGTAATTTTCAAGACTGCAGGCACTAATACTGAGCCACGACAAAGAGGAAAAAAAAAAAACAAACAAACAAAACAAAACAAAAACAAACAAATAAAATATTAATTTTTCTTTACTTTTAACAGAATTTCTTAAATTTTGAGTTTTGCTATTCTGTGGAAATTTTAATGTGAATTTTGAAATGCATTATACTTTAACAGTGTTTGCTCGTAATTACATCTGAATATATTCGGAAGATGCTTAAAGAACGAATACCCGTCTTTCGCTGGTAAAGTAGTTTGTCCTAGCTAAAATAGAATCAAAGCCCCTTAGGTAGAAATTGAAGAGGAAGGAAGACCCCTCAAACAATTGCTGAGTTGGTGGCAGCGTGCCAACCGAATGAACACACAGGAAACATTTTCATATACAGATGTGGGCATTTGTCTGAAACCTTCCAGAGACCGCGACTGCAGTATGCGTGAGCTGTGCGTCAATAGTGTGCTGGGCGGACATTGTAAAATTTGCAACGTATGTAACCAACGCATGTTAGATCATGTTTCCCAGCTGCGGCCTGTAAACGAAATGCGTCCCACCATTGCGCGGCATGTGCTAGAATTGGACAGAATGCCACTAGGTGATGTCATAATTTATATTAAGAGTTTACACGGAATTGAAAATATTGGATGATTCACGTCCTCCTGCCAATTGTTATTTAGGCAAATGCACATTTTGCCGTGTGAAACCAAAATTAAATGAATTATAATTTATACTCTCATACAGAGCAACACAATGAACTGTGAACCAATTTCCGATGTTTTGTCTATAGGACAGAACGGAGTTTGTAGCCTCCTATGGGTATCGTAGAGGTCGCTGACATAACCGCAAAACAATTTCCATAACAATCTTAAACAAATGTTTAAGTTGTTTAAACTGGCTACTATCATTATCCATGCATTTTTAGCACCTCTTACACCACTCGCTGTAGTTCACTTTGAGCAATGCTGCTTATTTCCTGGCGGATATTTTATTTCAGTTCTTCAAGGGTATGAGGATTTGTTTCAAATATGTTTTTTTTTTAATTTACCACAGAGATAAAAATCGGCTGTACATATACTAATTAAGGTTTATAACCTCCCGAACCAACCATTTGCGACTTGTATCTCTGGGACAAATTAAAAAAAATACCGTACACTAAACATACTCGCATACTTTAGAGGAACAAACAAAATATCTACCAGGAAATAAGCAGCGTTGTTCAACATGAACTATAGCGAGTGATGGATAGTTTTCGAAAGAAATGCAAAAATATATGGACGACGGTGGCCAGTTTCAGTACCTCCATTCATAAAGTTGGTAATAAACTCTTTTAAAACAGTTAAGGAAAAGGTATGATTGTGTCAGCGCCACTCTATGATATCCGCCGACAGCAACAAGCGCCACTCTCGCCTATAGGCAAAATATCACAAGTTGGTTCATAGTTCATTGGGTCGATCTGTACTTAAGCATTTGTTACACTCTTCTATGAACCTGTTATGTTTCTCTCAGCTTCAGCAATCCAATATACTGAAAACTAAGATATGAATTCAGTAAAGACCACATTTACATTGGTAATTCATAGAGATATTAATACATATGCGTACATTCAGAACATTAAAAGAAACGAAAACGCATGAAAAAGAAGTAATACACCCAAATAAGATATGCATGAATATGGAACCAATGAAAAAGTATATTTATTAAAACATATATATTTATTGGTGCATTTTACACATATTTGTTTCAAATATATTTGTAGCGTTCTGATTTCTCAATACAGAAAGGGCCAGATCTAGATATAATACATGGATAATTAAAGACATGGATAGATTTCCAGAATTTTGCATTTACTAGTGTTCGAAATAGTTCAATATATGTAAACAGTTATCAATGTGTGTATTTAAAAAAAATGTTTATACTATAGGAATTTCAGCCAGCCATACAAGCAAAGTGTGAAAACTAGCGAACATATTTTTATGCTCTATACATTTTGGAAATATGGATGAAGTTGTGCTTGGAAAAAAAACAAAACAAAATATGTAAATAAAATATATACAGAGTATTCATGTATTAATTGAATAAACAAGTTACAAAATATTTTATTTTCACTGTTTCACTTATGTGATGTCATAAAATTAACATATGAAATTAACCAATCACACTCCGATATCGCAGTGAAATTGTCGTAAAAATTGATCAAATCCCTTTACCACGCTAAGTGCAGTCTTCTGGTCAGTGCCGCCAACTCTATACTCCCACTGTATTTCTTGAGCATCATGCAGATTAACAATAAACGGTCAATCGGCAATACTAAAGAACGGAATTCTGCTTCCACGTCTTGATCTACTAATGTCCAAATTTCCTTTGTATCCAATGAAACATCAGCTCCTTCATTCAAATTTGAGAACTGTTTTCAGTAATTGTATATTAAATAACTTAATGTGCATTCACTCAAGCAACTGATATTACGTATTCAGCGAAACAGGCTGAAATAATTTTGTAGATTATGCAACAGTACCTGCAAAAGTTACCATAAATTGTAATAAACACGTTCGGAATGATAAAATGTTATCTGTTTTGCTTCCCTCAGTTCGTATTAGTAAATCCAGCGGTAGCGACTGTAACAGTCTACTTATGTCAGTCTCGCGGTCTCTGAATACGTTGTTATTTATGGGTATAATTTTATACAACTATTAATATTCTGTGTGCGAATTTCAAATATATATAACTTTTATTCTTATTCTATTCATTCATGAAAAAGCTCCAAACCCTTATATGTCTCTTCTCTATTGGCATTACTGACAATCGACATTCGCCTGTTCCATCGTCTGTAGTAAGAGGGCTGAAAAGTTAAATATTAATAATACAAAATACGATTATTACAAATTTGTAAACCATATTTAGGGGAATTACATTAAATTCTTATTTTATTCATGAAATAATCCTAATAAATATCATTCGAGGGTCTGATCTTTCACTATGTTTGTGAATTTATCGGCAATCTCAGACCCTCTTGTGACATTACATATGATAATTATATGCAGTTAAAATTAAGAATGGGTATTCGCATTTAGCTCTTAAGCTGTTATCTTCTTTCCTATTCCAGTTTTCAATTACTAAACATTTCAAGTTTTACAAAGTTAATTTTCTCCGTTGTTTCTTAATGTAGGTATTTATAGCGAAAAAAGCTCCTTTCCATTTTATATGAACTTAAAAGGAGCATAAATAAATACTGCCACTTGTTCTCCTGTTATAGTATTTGTACTTCGCAACCCACCATGTTTGCCTTTTAAAATTTCTGCAAATTCATGTATTTGTCCATATCCTGGATTTTGAATATGAAAATGCTTACTTTTCATTTACCATTTCACTGACACTTCCTGGAACTGATATCAGTTTAGAAACTGTGGTTTTAATTCTATTTAATTAATTACAGAGAGAAGCATAATTTGTCTTCAGTGAAGAAATAGCAGATGAAAAATCTGATATTAATTTAGAAACTGTGATTTTGATTCTATTTAATTAATTACGGAGAGAAGCATAATTTGTCTTCAGTGAAGAAATAGCAGATGAAAACTCTTAAAAAGTATAGTATTTAACGCCCGTTATCACTGCCTAGGCATCACAAGCGATGGATACTGATGATACATTAGATGAAATAATGAACTGGGAAATGTTTTTTAAGCCCTAATTTTAGGGTACACCCCCCAATTGCCATTTATAAGGACAATCCTGGCAAGAATCGAACCCTAAACCTCTCCTCACGAGTCCGTGTCTGAACGACCGCGGCCAGGCATGGAATAGTAATAAGCCATAGTAAGTTCATGGAATCCATAACACCATCAAAACTTCTGAGCTATTTGTGACTTGAGTTTGCTCTACTGCAAGATGGTATGGGGTAGTTCGTTAATCAAGGAATCCGACTTGATATTTCCCATAAATCGTCTCGTACAATTTTGAATTTCAATCATATAAGCTCGTATAAAATTATTTTCCTTTTGATTTTCTAAATTTGCCAATAGGAGAAGGGTAGCACTTTTTGACAATTTTTAGGTGTAGTCTGTTCATCCAGCACTTTGCACAGTGTGTTTTTATGAATGTTTTTTGCAGAATGGTATTGGCGAGTTTCCGTAAAGGGATGTTTGTTGGTAATTCCACTATCGGAAGATTAAGAAAGCAACTTTTGAACGGAATTGATTTCCGGTGATGTAATCTTTAGTTTGCTTTGTCTTTTGTGATGTCCAAATGCTGAAGCACTAGGAAATGTTTTTCACTGTTATTATTACAGGCTCTGCAAATAAATATGTCCATCAGTTGTTTGCAAAACTGCAGCAAACTACCGCCGATACTGTTGCAATTTTGATGTTTCACTATGTTATAGTTTTGACTTAGCAAGACAAACCGAGCAATGATCAGGTCACGCAATCTCAACTCGAATGAAGTGACGCGTGTGAAAGAAGTGTTTGGACTGCCCAAAACTGCAACAACGCTACGAGGTAAGCTTGGCATCAGCTGTGTAAACATTAGTGACACGCTGTATTCTAGTATTGGAATTGAATATTCTTATAAAAGCCATACGCTTGGGTTATAATTTACTTTCAAACGCTACATATTGGGTAAAGGATTAAACCGTAAGGGGGGAAAGTACTTCGAAAAACCTCATATATGTCGCATATGCATTCAAGTATTGAAAATATGATGCATTCATAAAATTGGCCAAAATATGTAACTTGAATCCATGAGTAATCAACTCAAAAAGTAATAATTGGTATAAATAATGCATAGGCATATAGATTTAAGCCCAGGAAAAACATATGCTACCTATATAAAAATCCAATTCCCACTAGGTCGAACTAGTGACGTAGTAAAGCAGGTTGTATGACATTGCTTGATTGCATAGCTTCTGAGTTTAATCATCAGATATAATATTAGATTAACTGTACCGCAGTTATTAAACAAGTAAACAAGCCTTAAGTTACGTTTATGATGATTATATTTTAGTAGCTGTTATAAATTAAAGCTATATTAATGTTGTTTATACCTGAGAGAACACGCAGCTATAAACGTGTAATTAAAATGGTTTATTATAAAGTATATTACAGAAAATAGTTAACCTTGCACTGTGTTACGTTTATCCAGATAGTAGGCTTCGGAATATAATGAATATTTTACAAACATCTCGGAGAGCTTTGCGAATTTTAATCGTATAATGTGTTTCTCTTGATTTTTTCATTAAAAATAAAAGATTATTCGCATATCTGTTTATACAAATGAAAATATGCTTGTAGGATAATATCATTTAGATCAAAATTGCACGAACTTTTGTTTAATGGATCAGTGAGCAATTGGCAAATTCATATAACGAGACTATCAATTTGCTTATCGATTATTAACTGATATGAGTTATTTTTTTATTATAAACTAAAGTTGAACTAAATTCTTCTCCGATTATAAATAATACTGGTCTTTCTTTTTTCTATTGACTTAAATTTTCTTTTTATTCAGTATGCTATGCAACGATTAACTTCATTGTTTTAAAATAACTTTATATTTATGTATTTTATATCTCTCTTATTTTCTGGTTATACTATTGTAAAAGACTCAGTAACATAATTGTTTATAACCTGAAATTGTACCTAAATTTTCAATATATCATGTAATTTATCAATATACAAGTATGTAATTTTTAAAAGTTAATTTTTATGGCCTTAACTCTGCCAGTATAAATAAAAAATTCTCTATACGAGTTTTATGTAGTTTGAGAACATTTGCCTGAGTACACTGCCTTCTGTTTGGTTATTGGAAGCCAGTTTACCTTGTCGATGTAATGTACGCGGAACAGTTGATAAGTCGAGCGTTAACATTAACCCCTTACAGCTTAGAGCAAAGCTCCCTGTACGCTCTGTTTCTGGTTGACATCACACGGTTTAGAGGCGCTACATTATCTTAACACTGTCACAAACTGGATAAATGTCCACCGCTCATGTTCTGTCCGAGGTGTTGCCGAGTTTAAAATTATTCAGCATTCATAAGGGTCGAGGAAGAACTGTAGGTAAAGTTCTTGATCGTATAAACTTGACTGAACAGCATTTGAAACCGTGCCTCCAAAATTAAGACCATAATTATAATTAATACTACTAAAGTGATGGCTTTAGCGCGCTTTGTTAGTTTGTTGAACTAAGTTATCACTCAGGTTCTAAACACGAAATAATGTCGCAGACCACAGTTTCTCTGTTCTCAATTACGGGCCTCTTTAAGTGGCCTCCACTCTACTTCTACTCTGTCTGAAACCAATTTTTTCATTAGACTTTTCAAGTTTTAAGTTACACGTTCTTTATATTTTAAAAGGGCATAAATTTAAATTTCTTTTTTATTAGAAGAAATTAATATCCGTTTTTATAGCATAAGAACATAAAGGAAATTTGATAATAATGTACATTTTATGACCCATTCTATTTTTAGAATAGTATTTGCACATCTCCCTCTCTCCCTTCTCCCTCCTCTCTCTCCCGCTTCCTTTCCCTTTGTATATAGATTGATTTTTTATTGATTTATTTATGAACGCTTTTTAACATCTCAGGTCATCAGCGTCCCATTCAGCTCAGGGCGTGAAACGGCCGACAAATTTTGCTCAGAGGCCTCTCTTTCAGACTTGAGGTTCTTTATCGTGCCATAAATATACGGCACGGGACCCACGGCTTTACTTCCCTTCCGAAGGAAGCCATACTTAGAATTTTTACACCCGGAAAAAAATCCATCGAACCTGGCTGGGATTGAATTCGCGATCTTGAGTTTAGGAGGCAAGTATGATTTCCTCTAGAAATGCTAGTCGCAAACCTGCGTTCCCTCACAATTAATTCAGGAAAAAGTATAGCAAATTATTCTGCATATATCTATTAATCAAAAAACAATAGAGTCTATTATTCTCTCGCCGCTAATGGTGCACCACACTCCTATCTTTTAATCATGGAAGAATTTCACGTGAAGTAGGTTAGGTTTTTCTGAACTTCAGTATCTGTTATTTTGTGAATTAACACACCCACTTAGGTGGAACCAACGTTCGTCCGTAAAGAAAATTTCATTAGGACCATTTCTCCGTCATGCACGCTATTCAAAATTCATTCACAAAATCTATTCCTGCATGCAGGGTCGCCCGGTTTAAGTTCTTGCTCTAAGTAATTTTATAGGGATTTAACTTCAGTAGCTTTGTAGCCTTTCGAGCAGAGGAATAGGAAATTCCCATTTGATGAGAAAGACGTCCAAGTGATTTCTTAGGATGTTATGTAAAGTTTCTTCTGTGAGTACTGTACGTGGCTGTCTACGCTTTATATCAAGAATACATCTACTTTCACTAAATTTATTGAAACCGGAACTATTCTTAATCGAATGTGGACTTGGAAGTTGAATATCATGGAATCTCTCTTGAAACAATCTCCGAATTTCAAGCTTGGGAACGAGACGAGAATTGCAGAATTCTGCGGCCAAATGCACATGAAGCAGTCTCACTGAAAAATCACCCAGTAGAAGAAAAACTGGATGAAATAATAGGTGGACCCTCGTTCCCCAGATCTTGCGGGTTATGTTTATTATCTTTGGGAGACATTGAAACATAAGTGTAAATTTAACTAATACTGACGCACTGGAAGAACTTAAAGCGAACGTTCGAAACGAAGTTAGGTACATTAGTGATAGGGAACTGATGTGTGTAAATATTATTTCCTAAGAATATGTGGATTATGTGTCGGGAAAAATGGGTAGCATTTTAGCACCTACTGTAAGAAGAACGAATACCAAATTCCGTTATTTATAAACTTTTAATTTTTAAAATGATCAAGCGCTTGATCGTTGCGAGTCTACACAATAAAATACCGTCTGCAACGCGAGATCTAACCGCCGACTGGCTGAACTATGTATCGGGACTTTTAAATTGCTCTTACTGTATTTAATTAAGAAAATGAAATATAAGTGCTTGTGGTTATATTAATAAAACTAACGAGCTTGTGAATTCTCACACCGTTGTTAAATGTTTGGAAATTTTTGCTAAACAAATGTTTTCATAAAAAAACTACCTAGTGCGCTGGCTCACGCGGAATAGCTTGGAACTCTCGTTTGGAAGGTCACGGGTTCCAAATTTTTAACCGAACAAGGAGGCTCAGTTTGTAACGTTTGGGGCTCATATTCGCGAGGTCCCGGATTTTTTTACTCGCCGCATGATTTAGTGGTCAATGCTCATGGATACTATTTCTGCGACATTTCCTGGATATACCATGGGACTAGGAGTCCATGTTCTGCTTAGGCTGGTTCTCATCTAGGTGTAAATACCTCCTGGCGCACCATAAGCATTTATATCATCCCCATTGTATTGATTTACAGGCGGCCCGGCCTCAGAAAACAGCTATGAAATGCCATGTAAAAGAAAAATCCCAAAGTTACAAGAAAACGGGCCGGCAATGAAAAAAATACTTTGCAATGGAGCCCTCTTCAGTGATGCATTATTTGTCGGAATAATGTTCAATTTTACTAAATAAAAGTTTAATCTAGATTCTAGAGAAGCACAAGCAGATAATAGTTTGAGAAACGCTGCTTTACACGCTTTAGAGCTTTTCCATTTACCTTTATTTTTTTAAAGTTAAGCAAGTGAGAATTAAGTGCAATAAGTAGAAACCTGGCTGGTAGCTCATAAAATTACATTTAAATCTGAAATATTGTCATAAAAGTTTTTATTTTGATATTTACAAACTTTATGTATAGTACAAACAGTTTAACTTCAAGCACTTTGTACTGATAAATTACTACTGCTACAGTCAGTGGCGGGAATCGAACCCCAGAGCTTCTCACAAGTCCGTGCCTTAACGACTTCGGTCATCCGTGACTATACTGATTTGCTATAAATATTATATTCGGTGATTTTTCCTTCGCGGGACCGCTGCAGGTACGTTTTTCGGAACTCTCCAGTCCTCGTCTCGTTAACACTCTTGAAAACCGACTGGGGAGTCGAAGGCTATGTCAATAGAAATTAGTAGGAACGTACCGACGTGTTCTTGTGTGTTGTGTGGCAGGGTATTAAGTGTTCTTGGACGTAATACAATGTATTTACATCAATATGGTTCAATTCAGGTATTCTATACCTCAAAGAGTATTTATTTACGGTTCGTAGTACAGAATAGGTTCGTGATGTATGGAGATTGTTCCCTGATATTCGATTCACATGTTGGAAAATAAATTTCGTGAAACGAAAAGTATTGTTGATAAAAAGCGTTCATAGCCACATACAGTACTCATAGAAGAAACGTTAGATAATATCGAGCATACTCTGGAACTTTCCCCTAAGTAATCGCTTGAACGTCTTTCTCTGCAAACGGGAATTTCCTATTCCTCTGTTCAAAGGACTACGAAGCTACTGAAGTTTAAACTTTATTAAATACCGCAGTGTGGTGACCGTGCATTCAGCAGTGGATTTTATGAATGGATTTTGAATAGTGTGCCTGACCGAGAAATTGATTCTAATCTAATTTTCTTTACGCGAGTGTCCTGGTTCCAATGTTAATACACAAAACAACTGATGCTGGAGTTAAGAAAACCTAACCAGTTTCACGACGAACCCCTGCATGACAAACGTCAGGATTGTGGTTCGCCATTAGCGGCGAAAAAGCAATAGGTCCAATTTTGTTTGAAGAAACGACAGGTACGTGGAGAATATTTTGCAACACTTTTTTCACTATGAGAGAACGTGGGTTTGCGACTTTTCAACAGGATTCTGCAACGGCCATGTTTCCTTGTATGCAATCCATGAAATATTCGACAATAGAGTCATCACTAACAACATATGCCCCCCCCCTCGGTCCCCCGATTTAACGCCCTGCGATTTTTATCTCGGGGGGGGGGGGGGCATTAAAGGAAATGTTGTACATTAGATGAGCTAAGAAATAACATTCGTGAAGATATTTCTTCTATTTCTCAGACAGAACTACTCAGGTAATGGTTAATTTCATAAGCCGATGCTAAAAATAAATGGAAAATAAAGGGAGGCAATTCCAGCATCTCCCTGCTTGATAATGGTGAGTAAATGTACACTTAAAGTGTTTAAGTAATAACTCATGCGACAATGATAGCTGCGAACTTTTCTTACTCCCGTTCATCGCTTTACAGCTTGAAACGACCGAAAGGCCGTTAAAGCGTGGAACGGTCCCGCGAAGGAAAAATCACCCATTATATGATTTAATCATAAAGAGAACCACTTCAAGGATAAAAAAATTTCAAGTTCATTTTACATTAATGCCAAATTAGCCACATCTTTGTTTATAAAGAGGAGGGATTAAAATGATAAATTAATTATACAGTAGATTTTTAGTATTTTATAACACCAGATCATTGTAAATACACTAAGATGAAGGTTAAACAAAATCTACAAAACTTAAAAAGATGCTAAAGGGTTCTTGTTTATCATGAAATGGTAGTCAGGCAAATCAAGTCTGTCATACACTACAATTTAGTGTAAGTGGGTTCTCCTTAAGAACTGAGTGAATTGTCCAGAAAACATAATGTGCATATTTTCTGTAGTTTCGAATTACATTAGACATAATGACCCTGTTTAGTAAATCATCCACATTAATCTGTTCACACGAATAGCACTAAATAGATTAAAGTATAAATAGATCTTTTGATGTCGTAACTTTTTGATTTTCCTGCTTTACTACGTTTTGTTTAAATGTGTACGTTTCATGCTACATAAGGACCAACAGGAAAAAAAAAAAAAAGACACCTAGAGAGAGAGAGAGCTGAATTTTGCATAGTAAACTACAAGTCCTGCTTACATTTTGACAGGCTTGAGATTTCCCCCAATGGCTACGACACTCATTGAAATTTTCATAAGTGCCAATCTGCTTTCATAGAAGTTGCTTTGTCCGTTGTGTGTGTGTGTGTGTGTGTGTGTGTGTGTGTGTGTGTGTGAAGTTAGTGGTGGGGCAATGGCTACGAGTAAAGTTGGCATAAAGTCAACGAAAACGTGTTTTTAAAACTGAGCAATGGTTTTGATGTTCAATAAAATTGCTGTATTTGTGATAAGTTTATAAATGTTTAATAACAAGAGTAGTTAGTAGCTGCAGTTTGAGCCACTGGTAGCCTTCGCGTGCTACGATCTAGATGCAGTTTTCAACATATTCTTTGTCTTATTAATACTTTGTAGTAAACGTGCTAATTCAAATGCTCACGTTCTCAAGATTCCGATGAACGAAGGAATAACACGCGAATCTGTAAACCATGCAGCATAACTGACCAAATCTGCTTAAAATAGATTTTTTAATAATGAGAAAGTCAGAATGAAAAACTGCTTTGCTGCGTGTTTAGCTAGTTAAATGATGTACCGAAACATAGAAGCAATGCTTGAACGTGCTCAACGAACAAGTGTGTGTGTGTATTGCTTTATATGTACGGAAGATATTGCTTACCCATTTAAAATCATAACAGCTTCGTTGATTTATTAAAAAATTTATGTCTTTTTTAATATGCGTTTTCCTTCACGTTTCATGAAGGCATATCGTTCATCGATTTACGATTTATCGACTGCGCTGTATATAATGAAAAGTAGAAGTGAAGGAAGTTGATGTGAAATGTTCACGTTAACTTGAGCTGCTCTGGTACTGTGGCGGAAGGAGTCCAGGTTAATGATCCATCTTGAAATCTGGAGGCATGGCATTTATTTGAGTAACGTCCATTTTAAATTATAAATTAAGTACAACACTTTTTGTTTTATGTTTAACAACTGTGAAATTGTCAAACGTATTTGCAATAATGAATGGAATGAAATGAATGCACGGGAGAATCTCAGACTGCATGTACCTAAAGTTACCTGGAATTCGCATTTTCAGGATAAAATAAAACTGCAGTAAAACCCATCTAGGGAACTTGATCCAAGTTGATTCGAATCTACATCTTCCGCTTTTAGGTTTTTTTTTTTTTTTTTTGAATGGTGTTTACCGCCCGTTTTTACTACTAAGGCACGACAGGCGGTGAACACTGATGATACATGAAAGAAATGATATATTCGGAAAGGATTTTTTTTAAGGAAGGAAACGTTCCAGGCCTAAGTTTAGGCTCCCCGGGATTTGCTAGTTATGAGGACTGAGGAAAACCAGGAAAAAAAAAACCCAGTCAGGGAGGACGGTCCTGGAGGAATTCGAACCCCAGATCTCCCGCTCACGAGTCCGCGCCTTAACGGCCTCGGCCGCACGTGGTGGTGCTTTTAGATGATTGGCATAAGTGCATAATGGAACAAATGATTTCTAAATTACCTTGAGAATGATGGAAAATTCTACATAGAAATCTCAACGCGTTACATCTGTAATCAAACTATAAATGTAAATATAAACATGAAACTGAAAGTATTTATATTTAGAGCTTTAGTTATAAAACGTGTTTTAATTCTCGCTTACTAGGTGCACTGAGCAGGCTGCGCCCATACTTAAACACCACTTCCCCTTATGTCATGTCCTTTAACGTCGCTTTCTGTACCTCTTACAACATTACGCATACATTCAAGATGATTAGACCGTTTACTCAAAAGCAATGCATTTTTGGGTGTAAACTACATTTACGAATCGCTTTGTCGCATACGTGCAGAATTCTTTCATGATCACTTGCCTCCTTCGAATATTCCAATTCACTATACTGTGTACAAACTTGAATCGGTGCAAAACAAAAGAAAAACACGAACGAAAAATTTCAGTTTTAACGGAGAAAAACTAAACTAAATTAGCGCAAATCTTAAACGTTCGCCAGTAAAATTGTTGCAGAAATTAGCACAAGTGCAAATTTTGTAATGTCAAGGACAAAAATTAACAATGAAACGGGAAACATGGTGACGAAACATAATTGTGTCAATCAGAATACAACGCTTATTTAGCTGAAGGTGAACAATTGCAGCATCTTCTATAAAGCTAGATGGAATATACGTTTTAGAAAAGGGAGCCGAAGCACACGTAGAAACAGACACACACCAGGGTTTACAATTAAAGTTCAATAAAGAGCCCATGCCTGTTTAGCAGCCTATGAAACTTATTGGTTTATTTGAGTTTAATTTTTAATATGATTTTATTTTCTCTGTATCTATTACTTTACATATAAAATGGAAATATAAAATCATAAATCTGAAAATATTGTTAAAATTGTCTAGACATGCTACATTGTGTGGTTTTAGAAAAAGCAAAAGCAAATTGACAAAGTAGCATAATGTATGTAAGCTTTAGGTTTCCGTCGTTTGTTTCATTGAATTCCAAAAGAGAAGTGAGAATTGGTAGATATTTATAAACAAAGAATGAAGATAAGTTTCATTCTACAAGTACCCACAACAATGACATTTGGAGAGGGCTGTTAAGAAGATCCCAAGAATTTAGAAAGATTTCAATGATTGCCTTTCAAATTTCCTCACCTTGAGAACGTACCAAAATTTCAAAACACCCCGTCATTAGGAAGTGTCAAGTTTTACTAGTTTCAAAGTTTAAACGGCACTTTCTCGCGAATATTTTTGATACACTCCCCTGCAAAATGTTGTCCATTGCAATGGCGTACACCAAGTTGGTACACAAACCACACGTCATATTCCTCCAGAAGGGAAGAGATATAGATCCATATCTACCTGCTTGAGCTCTAAACCACTACCATGACTGAGGGCGAGCTTAGAGCTCGCATTTAGCAGGTCCCAGGTTCAAATCTCTTAGGGCCGCACACCAAGACTTTGCATTTTTTTTTTTTTTTTTTTTTTTTCGTGATTTCCGCTGATCGCTTAGACGAATGCAGCAATAGATTTTTATCTTTGACATATTTCATCACGTTGGTTCTGTTAGAGGGTCGAAAGTGCTAGGGAAAAGTGGGCTGGCGCTATGGAAAGGTTTCTGCCCCGGCGCCTAGTTTCGAAGCGGATCTTCTAAGGAGCTAGAACTTCTTGGGGCAGCTCCACCGCCTTCGGAGTGTTCTGTCACCACCCGTGGATCCTGGCCACATCTCTCCTTCACCTCATTCTTTCCTCCCGAAGGTACTCCATTTGGCGTATGCACAAATGTAAGCAAGGCTGTAATAGTCGAAGTATCTTCCGCCCCAAAAAATTCAATCCAACGCACCATCGAGTCTTTTGGGGTAACTACACGATACGTAACCGAAATACCATGTGTACCAGTGGGATATCTGTTAACCGGCCTGCTGGTAGATAGTTGAAGGGATGCATGGTAGATGTAGTGATTCGTTTCTGAACCAAGGTGTTGGCAACAGGTTTCTTTTCTTGAATATGAGGAACATTTAGGACAGCAGCAATCGGTTAATAAATGTACCAGTCGCTTTTCATCTTGCAATATATCTACCGATAGATTTTCTTAATTATTTTCTTTGTTAATCTCGTTTTCAATATTTTAGTTATTACTGTTCATATATAGTTATGCATGGTATATAGGTGTTGAAATGGGATATGCAAATCAGAGGTGCTGTCATTTATAGTGACTTTGGCTAAGAAATTGGACCAGAAAGAAGCGGTAAAAATTGCTTAACCTTGCCCGTGTCTATTAAATATCACAAAACTCAATGTTGCTGAAGATATTATAACCTTTTATAGCACTATACATAATGAAAAGCCAATGATGAGCTATTGAAATTGCTTCACCCATTACCGATATATTAGCGTTTAATTTTAGTTTTTTTTATCATTAGAGTCTGTAAAAATTTGTTTTATTTTTACTAATTCAGTTATTAAATTTTAACTTTAGTGACCATTTCGTACTTTTCTGTCTATTTCTGTCATTTGTTATTTTTACAATTTTTCGGATATGATTGTGGCTCATTGGCGAGAATATGAATTAATTGTTTGTTCCAATTCAGCTGTTTTATGAAGGAAATGCTCTACGATGAACAATTTGTTCATCTCTTCTAGGAAGCTCATAATTAATTGAAGTCGCGTAAGTAGGTCGTTATAGTAGCTTTGTTTTAACTGTGGGCGATCGGTATTTGTTTTTGAGGTGTCGATCTCAGGTTACGTTATTGACTTGTACAAATAATTACTACAATTACAGCGCGGCGCGGTTCGGATAACTAAGACTTAAAAGATGTGATTTTAGATCCCCCTCGTCCATAAAGAAAACAAAGCTGATAAACCTTATTCGCCATAGTAAAGTTTCACTCAAATGCAGACTTGAATTTCCAGCGACACCCCAGCAAGAAATGTGCTATCCTTTTGCAGTCTGCACATTATTCATATAAAAATATGAGGAGAAATGATAGTTGTTTAGTAAATGCCTGGCGTATTTTTTTATTTTACTTTACAAATAATATTACTGCTTAAAATATAATAAGTATTATTTAATTGTTTTCCTTATTGTTCAAAACAGGAAATACCTACATAAAACTTCAGGTAACTAATAATTTAAAACAAATTTTTATGCAGATTTAATTATCGCTACTCTTAAACAAATGTTTAGTTACCATTAAAGTGTTTAATTCCATTTTTCCTTCCCATATTACATTTTGAAGTGCCTTTTTTGCCTATTTTTTCTACTTTTTTGATGCCTTAACATTCGGTATCTAATCAGTATATAAATTTGTAATTTTTCTTTCCGAGCCAAAGACTTCATCTCAAGTTGTTAGTCTAAGATCCCTTTACAATCTTTGAAATTATTGAGGTGCATTTTATTAACACCTGGTATTTAAGTTTTCAATATTATTCTCAGGTTAGATGATTGCAATATAAATCTTATCCCGCATATAAAACATTGAAATTTCACGCACATGCCTGCATACGTTTGATGGAATCTTTGGTATTGTCGGACAGAAATCGACAAACATCCTCTAAAACCATTACTTCCCTGACTGAATTTGAAAATTATGTTGAATTATTTACATTGCAAATAAATTTACATAAATTTGAAATAATTTGGCCTATATTCATATATCCATGACATATTTTTAATTATTAATCATTTTCACATTTTTAAAATTATAATTAAATTTTCGCAATATATCATTTTCAGTATAAAGCGCAGCTGCCATTTTTATTATTCATTCTTCATGTTACAATGGTATGCGGTTTCTTAACAAATATCTTTCATTTACTAAATATGACATGCTGATTTCAAAACTGCAATAAGTTTTTTTCCTACTATGTACATGCAAATTTTTACAATTGTCAATTTTATCCATAATGTTTTCACTGTAGTGCGTATAGCAAAGAAATGCCATGAAATTCCTTGTTCGACAATAACAACACCAATCTAACATACAACACTTTTTTCATTTTAATCTCTGGATATTTAGTTCACTTTGCAGTTGCTTATCAAATAATAAGCATATATATTTTTGTAATGACAGTTGTATTTCATAGATTTGTTTCTTTTGATATAATATATCTTCCAGAAAGTGTAAAAATAACCCTGGCATACTTTCCCAAATGTGTGGTAATTTTGTTTTTAGAAAGAGAAGACAGAGCATTACAAAATTTGTTAAAATACTTAAAAAGCCTATTTTTATATCAAGCTTGGAGACCTGGGCAAAAAATGGGCTCCAAAAAGTTTGTTTTACTTGCGTAGAACATACAAGGAAAGAAATTTATTATGCCCTTTGCTGTTTCGATGATCCGCATGAACCTCGAAAACTACTGGATGAATGCAATTTTTGTGTATGTGATGTTACATTCTACAAAAAAAAAAAAAAAATAAAATAAAAATAAAAATAAATAAATAAATAAAATAAAATAAATAAATAAAATAAAATAAAAGAGACAACATATTCAAATTTGTGTCAGTCAAAAGACTGATCCCCACATGGTCCCGGTCTTCCTGTGTCTTCTCAATCAGAAACCTTTGGAAAGAAATGATCATCAGATTCTGAAACGAATTCTCAAGACCGTGGCAGTGATTTCGATACAGTTCAAGAAGAACCTCGACAGTTTACACAGACAGAACTTAATGATTTGGTTGGAGACTGAGGTCTACCAAAGTCTTCTGCTGAAATATTGGGATCCAGACTTAAAAAAAAAATCCTGGCGTCAATTTCTTGGTAGAGGAATTTGTTCCATGTTTTTTTTTTTTTCAGGAGAAAAATCTTATATATCATGATATTCCTGGTTTAGGGTTTGCCTTGGGAGCTGCAGAATGCATCCCAGGTGATTAGGGACTTTTTATAGACTCCCCAAAAATTAATGTGAACGGTGTAATGCTGTATAATGGAAACAAAATATGCCTCAGTTCCAGTTGTTCGTCCAGTTCAGCTCAAGGAAACAACAGAACTAAAAATTGCAAAGTAAAATGTGAAGAGCTTAAGTGAATGGTAGAAATTTAAAAATTATCGGCAAACTGCTAGGTCAGCCATCAGGCTGTACTAAATTGCCATTTTTCACATGTGAATGGGATGGAACCCGACCTGATCACTGGACAAGTAGAAAGACAATCTCGTGCCAGGAATGAAAAATGTAACTCATGAGAGCCTTGTGAACCGAAAATGTTTTCTATTACCTGCTCTACATATAAAATTAGGCTTAATGAAGCAGTTCTGGGACAGCAACTGTTACAAATATATCTACAAGGACTTCTCTGAAATATTGTATGCTAAAGTTAAATAGGGAATACTGGTTGGACCACAGATTAGGAGCTTATTTATGATACTTTAATTGAAGAATCTATGACATACTGAAAAACAGGCATGGATTGGTTTTAAAGTGTGATAAAAAAAATTCTAGGAAATTACAAAAATATTATAGAAAGTGTGCTTGAGAAATTTCGGAAGCTGGGGTGCAAAGTGAGAGTTAATCTATATTTCCTACACTCTCATTTGGACTTTTTCTCGAGAAATCTTGGTTGTGTCGGGTGAGAAGGATTTCACCAGGACATAAAGTAGATTGTAAACATAATAGCATACTATTGCTGGTCACTAAAAAGAGATAATCCAAGTTTTTAATAAAGAAAAACGTTCATTTCAACATAGCAGATAAAAAATTGGGCTAATGTTGTAATATAAGTGACTAACCAAGAACAGAGGTCAAATAATATCTCAAAGAGTGTTGTCCTGAGCGTTGTAGATTTATTGACTTGCATTTAGTAATACAACAATTTAATTGGACCGAGTGTGAGAAAGTGTATTATATTATCTCTTATATTGTGAAATATTGGTACATGATGGAGGGAAAATGACGTCACGTTTACATTCACCATGTTTGAATTAGGCATGTGAACAGAAACTCCAGGGAAAACGTCATAAGAGTGTCATCAATGTTGGGGAAAAAGCGCGCCCCTCTGCCGTTGTTGACAGCAGTCAAGCACTGACATTATCTCGCAGTGAAGAATAATGTCGCCAAGGTCAACATTTGCTTTTATTCTTGACCATTTCATTCTAGAGCCATTGTAATGTAATAGTTGTAGATGGGGAATCGTTTAATTTTATATTATATACCAAGAAAAAATCGTTTTCGAATAAGTTGCAATTTAAAACCAAATGACAGTGAATTCCACAAAAACCTCGCAAGGAAAACGAACTTGAAGACTTTTGATAAAATAAAGAAATAATCCCAGATGTGGCAAATGGAAATTCTCGGTGCGCGATTCAGAAAATATGTCATCTGCTTCGACCAGGTTATAGGCACATCGTCCTTGAGTGATGGATGCCGTGTAGCTGATGCTCAGCTGTCATGTTCAACACAGATGTTTGTTGCAGGCGAGCACTGCAGAAACCATTAGCAACGCAAGTGAACTTTGTAGAAAATTATTTTTTTTAATCTTTAATGTCCTGTTTACTATTGTGGCATCAAAGGCGATGGTCACATGAGGTGACATGATATATTTGTAAAGGAACTTTTTAAGAAATAAAGCTTTCTAGACCTCCCCGACATTTACCATTTATGAGGACTGGGGAAAACGTGGAGCAACTTTTGGAAAGGACTGTTCTGGCGGGAATCGAACCCTACACCTCCCATTCTGTAATGATCTCGGCCACTCGTGTCGATGTGAGTAATGAATGATTCAAGATATTTAGCTCTCAGTGGAGTGAAACCAAATAGAAGAGATCGAGTGCATATGAATAAAAAGTTTATCAAGTTATATTAAAATGTACTGATCACAAGAAAATATAAGCTTTATTTCTAGGCATCGATACTACAGACAGACAAAGCGGCCCGCTTACAGTGTCTAACTTCGCACTCGGTAGGGGAACTTTTTTTATTCGCTACGTTTGCAGAATGTCGTGCGCGTCGCCTAAGTGGTCCCATTATACGAGTCCCACGTATAATTCACAACTTACAAGTCTGAACAACTAACTATTCAACATAAATTTAATTAAAAATATACGTTACTTTATATGTTGAGGGGAAAGTTTAAAACCAACGCCGCCCTCACTTTGACATTTGAAATGTCAAAGTGATTTTTTTTTTTTTTTTTTTTTTTAATGTTTAAATTTTAAAGAGCTGCCACATGTCTATCATTGCTTTCCAACTTGCTTTATTGTTGTTGTTTGAATTTTGACTTGAAAACTACTAAGCACTTAATGTAGCATTTGTGATTTGGTAACTTACTAATTCAAAGAGGAGAGATGTCGAAGAGGCACAATAGTCGAAAGGTAGTACATTTTAAATTTGTCATACGGCCTGGCCGTTCACTTGGTTCCGTCAGGTTGGCACAGTTAGCGCCTACTTCAGTACACTCTATTTACATTAGTTGCTTACCCAATGAAGAGCTTATCAGCTCGAAATATTGTTTTAAGGGGTATTTTGATAGTGTTTTAGTTGTCATTCTTGTTTTACTGTTGCAGCGTTCTATTCTTCATATATATACTTTTAGAAGTTGAGGGGGAAATTTAAAAACAATGTTGATTAAATTTTAAGATTTTATCCCCTACGACCTCGCTTAGAAGTTTCCAATGGCACCGCTACCTTTGGATGCTTACATTTTGAAAGCATGGAGTTGTTATATATACAGAGCCCTCGTTTGGACTCGTGGCCGGCTTAACGGGGATTTGCTTGGCACCGGGAACCACGCTATTTGCTGGCGGGGTCAGATATGCATAGCCCCTTGAATTCAAGTGCATAGATTTCTACAGCACATCATACACCAGGTCATACAATGGCATTTCGTGAACAAGATTGAGATTTTCTGCAATCCAATATCTATTGTTTTTGCAGATACATGACCATAGAAATAAAACCATGTTACTTCCGTAAAAACATAAATAAATAAACACTATCCAACACCCAATTGCAGAAATTAACACTACTCACATTATTGCGTGATTGCAATCCTTGGAAGTACTGTTATCTTAATGTTTTAATTTTAAAAGTTTAGTAGCATAGCACGACGAGATTATGCGAAATTACTGATTCCAGTGCAAGGTTTCTCAGAGATTTCTTTGGGCTTCATTTTAACTTTTTTTCTGATGCTATCCAGTGTTTCTCTGTAAGAATACAGAGTTTTACTTTCTGTTTCTTATCAAGGATAGACCCAGTATATCTAAATCTATTCACAAGATTACGAACCACTTCTCTGTGAAGCGTACGAACAGTAGGGAACCTGTCTATAAATCGCCGTCTTACTTCTCTACAAGAGTTTGTTGTCATATAGGAACCATACATGAAGATTGTGTGTGCTAAAGTATACGAACCTTTTGGCATTATAACAGGACTATCACACTGAAATATGTGGTCTCACAATGTTCTACTCCTGTACAGCACAAAGACTGCACGTCAGCACACGTAGAGGCGGGAAAGTGGAGGGGACAACAGATCCGGTTAGAAACAGGGCAGGCAAATGCCCGTTAGTCGGCCACTCGTCCAAATAAAGGCTCTGTTTATATACCTATCTTTAGATGCTTACAGTTTGAAGAGAATGCAGTTGTTATATAACATATACAGGTAAGGGTACCATATGAAATGTTAGAAGTGGAGTGACTGGGAATGAAATCTTAAAATTTTATCAACATTATTTCTAAATTTTCCCTTCAATGTATAGCATCATGTGCTTTTTGTTTAAATTATGTGTTAAATACGTAATTTTTCCGACAAGTTTTGAAATGAAAAATCCAGTATATTGTACTCATAATAGGAAAATGACACAAAAACACCAGCTCCACTCTCCCTATATAGTCAGATCAATTAAACGAAAAAAATATGCGGTGTAATAAACCACAACACAGAAACAATTCACATATTTAAAGTACAGAAACCGAGAATAGAACCTATGACCCCTTACACCGCTGGCCGTGCGATCGTTGAGAAAATGTAGCAAAGCTTATTGCACATAAAACGGTTGGTAGTTTTTGTATGTACACAGGCTCTGTACTGGTGTGCACTTATACATATTCAGGCTTCCAAGAGTCGGACTTTATTAGTTTATTTTTATTTATGTGCTCGTTTAGCAGGCACACATTTTCATTCTTATTAAAAGTGCTTCAAATGATGTAAACAGTTTGTAGTGGACGATAAATGTTGGCTTTATAAAAACGCCAAGCAAAATGTGTAGTACATTTTACTATAATTTTGCTGGAATATATCGCTAGGATTATATTGTGAATGTCCGGAAGAATCGTAACAAGGCGACGAATGTTTCACCCAAGGAAGCCAAAGAAAAATCCCATGTTAAGCTGCTTTATTTTTGCCAGAAAGAACTCTTAAGAAAAAGCTACAGTAAAATAATTAAGTAACTCCTCTTTGTAAATAAACCTTTCCTCTGTTGATATCACGAGAATCTGAAGCGTGGTTTACATTTAAAAACTCGAATGACTTAAAAATGTCCAGCTTTTACCTTTAATTCCACTCTTTTCGACGTGCCTGTTAATCTCTATCATTATAAAGAGTGCTCTTACACTTTTGCAATTGTGTGAATGAGAAGTTTTTATTACTAACAATAAAGCAGCTCATTTTAATTATTTTAATTTTTTCAATGGCCTCTGCCTCAAAATCTTAAAAAAAAAAAAAAAAAAAAAAAAAAAACGACTCTGCGGAAATCCATTGTTACAGTGGGCTGTCCTCTGTGTGGTAGGGATGATGAATTGTGTATAGTGTTAGACAATATTTAATAAACAGAGAGTGCCAAAAATGTATACTCACTTCAAGCAAAGAAAGAATTCTTAACATAACAAAATGGAATTCATACAAACAGAAAATGATGAGCACTAATCATCTTAGACTTTTACCGTTACAACAGTTGCTCAAAATACCCACCGTCGAACACTTCTGAGTACGTTGAACTACTGATTGAGCACCGTTTGCGAAAGTGTCCTCAGCGACTGAAGCACATGCCGTTTCAATTTCTTCCCGAAGTGCTGCCAGGGTAGCCGGTTTTCTACGGTATACAACATCCTTAAGAGTTCCCCATAGGTAGAAGTACAACGGCGGTTCTATTCGGTACACAACACGTCCCCATTGCCTTTGAACTTCAACAACATTCTCCGTTTTTCAATACCACTTCAAAATTGCTTTCCGCTGTTTAAACGATAATCTTGGCTCAATTTTGTTGTAGCAACGCTAACATAATGTAATGTGAGTCGCATCTGTTTACAGGACATCATACGATAATCTTGACTTCATTTGTTCGTTGTTGATTTACGATAATCTTGGCTTCACTTGTTCATTATTGAGTTACCTGTCACGTAGCAAAGCTATCATAATGTACTAGTCATATCTGTTTACAGAACATCATAATACATATTACTGTTGTTTTTCGGTCCATGTTTGAAATATATTAAATAGATATCTACTGTGAAAGTCTGTATAAATTTTTGGCCCCCTCGGTATATGAAATAATTTATGAATTATCATATGTTAACGATTCAAAAGGTTTGGTAGCAGAAGTAATGAAACAATACAGAAATGCCATATAAAGTTTTTTTTTTTTTTTTACATCGAAATGAAAATCGAGCAAGAAAAGAATACTCTAGAGGGATTTATAGAGGATCAAATAGGGCTGTTTATATACCGTTAGGAAGTCCTTACATAGCATCAGCAAGATCAACAAAGCACTTAAAGAAATAGAAAAATTAGAATGTGAAAGAAAATACCTCAAAACCCAAATAAGATAATTAGGATTCAAATGGAAGAAGTATTATCAAGTGATTGCTCACTCAAATCCTCCCTAACTTTCCACCAGGTTCAAAACTAGTTATGGATAGCGCTAGCTATCACAGTGTGCAACAGCCATTCCCTCGCTGAACATCACGCAGGACCAGTAGCCCAGCTGGTCTAGTGGTAACCATACTTGCTTTCTAAACCCAAGATCGTGGGTTCAATCCCAGCCAGGATCGATGGATAATTTCGGGCGTAAAAATTCTAAGTATGGCTTCCTTCGGAAGGGAAGTAAAGCCGGGGTCTCGTGTCGTAGATTTACGGCATGTAAAAGAACCTCAAGCTTGAACCTCTGAGCAAAATCTGTCGACAGTTTCACGTCCTGAATTGAATGGGTCGCTTATGACCTGAGATGTTAAAGAGCGTCCGTAAATAAACCAAATCAACCGGTAACCCAGCCCATTCTGTATTTCCCATATCTGGTAACACTAGTTCACTTGTTATTTGCAAAGCGTAATCAATCTTAAGGTTATGAAATTTTTACGTCATGTGCATGGAGTATTTGAATTGCACAACAGATTATCATTCAAGGCAGGACTGGGGAACTTGCCAAATATCAGTTGCACTTTGTTGCTCTTTCAAAACAGTGGCTAACTAGTAATAGCTTTCCTCCAATGAGTTTGCTAATCCTGATATAAGTTATGGATTGGACAAATAGGGTACAGATTTTTTTTTTTTAAATCGTCCTTGTCTTATGTGGTTGTTTATGACATGCACACGTCCATTTTTCATGAGCTTTCTTATTCCAATAGAACTGAAATGTCTCTGTACATACCATAGTGTATATACATTTTCCTACGGAAGGTTTTATAACAGCAACGGTTCATACAATTTAAAAGCATCGGTCATTTTAACAGAATTGAAAATTTTGCATAGACTGTTTAGTAAAACAAATTCTCCCACTCCCCAGAAATGGTTCTGGCTATGTCACTGCTCTACTAGCCATTTTAATGAAGAAATTAAACTTCACTGCAGAAGTAAAATACTAGAGTAAAGGACAGCTATACTGTGAAACATGGTATGAAAATGAGAATTTGGGGAACTAACAGAAACATAAATTATCATTTCCAAAGAGGGTCTGTGTTTTAGAGAGGTCTGTTATTAGAAACTGTGTATGCATGATAATATTTTTGATGAAACTATTCATCATTCAAATGCCATACTAATTTGGTATCTACGGACGCAAACATCCTCATATTAAGAAGAGCACCAATCATAAAAGATGGACCTTGTAATCTATGAGTGCACCAGTCATTCACCAATTTCACAGAGGTATTATCACTGATACTGTTATGGCTTATTTTAGGAAGCTAAATAGCTGGCATAATGTTTGCAACCCTGTGAGTGGATTGAATTGGATTGTTAGGGGCGGAGGAGAGTCATTTCGGTACTTCAGCCTTCTTCAATGGTGATCGTTTGTGTCTACGCTGCTAATGGGACGCCTTTGGAAGGAAGGGATAAAGCGAGGGAGAAACCGACACGGACGTAACAATGTTTCCTGATAATAGCCCCCTCCCTCAAAGAAATTTGAGCCCCTCAGAACAGCTATTTCCATACAAGACGCCGGCGCAGAAACTTTTTCCAAATGCAAGCCACCGCTACACCTCATACAGCACCAGCTCGACTGTGTAACAGCACTTACGAAATGAATTTTTTGTATGTATACATTCACAAATAAATTCACGACTTTTTTCTTTATATTCAGGAGACATATTTTCTCGTTTTAGTTCTCATACAGAGCCGGTTTCTTTTCATAAATTTTGAACGCCATGATTCTGATTTAGTAAATTGGCGATCTCTCTGTTAGTCGCTATTGCTTTCGTGTTATGAGAAATACTTCTTGTATACACTGAATCCGTGGTCTAAAATCCAAGTATTTAGTTCTGCCTCAAGCTCTGGCCATTCTGCAATTTCACTTCGTAGGTTATGATTACTGTGTTTTTTTTTTAGTCCTTTTCCGATTTCGCAAAGTTTTTTTTCCCTTAATGGTTTTTTATTTGTTTATTTAAGGACGCTCTTTATCATCTTAGGTCATCAGCGTCCCATTTTATTTAGGGCATGAAACGGCCGACAAATTTTGCTCAGAGGTCTCTTTCAGGCTTGAGGTTCTTTTTCGTGCCGTAAATGTACGACACGGGACCCACGACTTTACTTCCCTTCCGAAGGAAGCCATACTTACGACTTTTTACGCCCGAAAAAATCCATCGATCCTGGCCGGGTTCGAACCCGCGACCTTGGGTTTAGAAGGCAAGTATGGTTACCACTACACCACCAGGATCGACATCCCTCAATGGGGTTGGTCCGGAATATCTCTCTGCCCCAGTGTTTTGTTGCTGTTTTTAAGCATAGTAGCTGCTTGTGTGAGAACTCTCAACAGAAATTTAACACATTCAAAAATCGTTAATAATAATTGGAGAGTTTAAACGAATACTGTGATTGTTTGATGGTAGTGCATGTACACCCTTTGACAAAAAATATTAGTCATCTTTGAACGCAAATTTTCTTTAAGTCCTACCCGTTACAAAGCGCGGTTCATAAGGTATCCCGCTAAGCTGTGTAGCTGCTGCAGCAGTTGTGTTGTGTGGCATATACTAAAGATTCCGTCTAGTATGTGTGTTCCGTAAGCTCTGTGAATTAGGTATATGCCGAGGGTTCATAGACCCGATAATAATTTGTGTTTTCACTTTAGAAGATAAGTGTATTTATTTAGTTTTTTGTAAAGAATGCGTTAGTTTGCAATTACGTTTTTGTGCGTGCATAGATAATGCCATAAAACTCAAATGAACGTTAAAATATAATGCGGTATTTATGCAACACTGTATTCTGCATATACACTTATGATGCCAATAATAAAAAATAAAACAAAAATATTTCAGGTGCGTAAACATAACGTTAGCCATTATAACTATACTGAGACAAAAAGGTGTAGAATTTACCAGAAACGGACGACAGTAATGAGTGAGTCGATAGAAGGAAGAACCCGCCTGAGAGCAGAAACGCGCTTGAGACACATTTTCAAGTGAAGACTAAATAATTATTGCATAAGCTGTGTATATTTTGAATGCAAATATAAATCATTACCACTTCTACATTGGATTTTCGCGGTATATTATACGTCATTCTTAAGTTTTTAAAAGGCCCCCCGAATATGACGTATTTCAATATATCAGGATTTTCTTCTATGGAAATAGCTGTCTTCTGCATTGAATATTTGCATCACAAATTAATATTATCGACTCTTCCAAGAAATAAGGCAACAACGACTTAAACACTGGTATTCTTTCTTAATTTTCAGTTTATATATTTTCCGATTTCTCGGGTAGTAAGAATTCACATGCGACCCTTGCTGTTTTTTCCACTTTATGTGAAATTATTTTTAATATATATCAGGCAATTTTCAAAATGTCTTCCACTGTTTTCTGTATGTGTACAATTGCAGAATTGTTCAATAGTCTCATAGCTACAAAATATTGAACACTAAGATAACAAAATACTTTTTTATTGCGGAGAATGAAGGAGTGGAAAAAACGTTGTAGTGTTGAGGCAAGTCCGGGATGTTGTTAGTCCTCGCTATCGCTCGGCTGTAACTCGGCTCACTTGTGTTCTAACACCTGAGCCGCTCAGGCACGGACGTTGTTTGAAGGAGATTGTACTTTTCTCAAAACCTTACCTTTTGTGGCAATATTGATTTGTTATGTTGGTATATTCACTATATTATATAGAAATAAATGGAACAATATCTAATAATCCTGAAATAAACGTGAAATGTGAAATGGCTGCATTTGTACTAGTTCTGTTTCTATTGCAAGTTGACTGGAGCCAACAGTCTGAGGTCGTACTCACACATTACGCCTGCATAAAAAAACCAGTGAGTAAACAATACATTCTGTAAAACAACAAATATTTAGAACAGAATGGACAGCCTTTTTTCATGCTAATGGTTGGAGTTGATTTTTTTTAATTCCGGAAGTATTTTAGATGACTGACCAAGCGCTCCTAAGTTCTTCGTTATGATTTTCAGATGCATTTTTATTTGTTAATTTTTAAAATATAATAGCCTAATAGGTTAATAAATTGCGAGAATGTTGCAACGCGTAGATTTGTGAAAATAATTTCGTTTATCACATATTTACAATAATTTATATTATTCTAGTAAATATAATTAGCAATAAAAATAGTACATTGAAAGCGCTGAAAATAACAGTGCACTGTAAATTTTATTTATCTTATCTTGAGTATCAGAGTGGATTAATAAAGGTAGGTAATATTTTTTGTCCACTTTTTATTTTAGCTGAACTTGAGGAAACTTATACAGAAAGATTCCATATACCTTATGTGATTTTTCTCTTGTAAGAACTACAAAAACTGCACTATATAGATCTCCAACTTCTAAATAAGTTTTTACAGTGCAATTATTCTAGTTGCACTTTTTTCCGACTCTTCATCGTAGGAGATACCCGGCAGTGGGCATATTTTGCTATTATAATAACTTCAAAAATACGAAGTTTTGTTTTATTTACTTTGTGCATATTACTTTATAGTAAATTATCATAGAGGTTATTGCTCAACAGTTGTACTCGAGTAGCATTTTTATAGCCAACATCTGGACCAACCTTAGGCAGCTTTGATCCAGTGGCATTCTGCTCGAGATGCTAGCGCCCATGTATAGATGCACTCTAACAGATTAGGTGGCATGATTGTGTCTCCACTTAAAACTTTTCTCGGCAAAAGCTTATTTCGAGAAAGTAGAACTCCTGAGGCACATGGGAAAAGTTATGTATCTCGGAAAACAAGCATCTGGAGAAATGCTCAAGGCCACGATTAATGTAATTGTGCTATGAAAAGCCAATAAACTTAATGGTAAAAGGAATATCGCAGTTTTATCCTCTCGATTTACTGTTAATGACGTTGCGATGGGGCACGATACATGCGTTATACCTACAGCTCGTTAAAATATAATTCCATTAAGGGCTTCATTACCTTATCCGTTTAGGGCTCTTTGCGCTGTGATATGGTTTAATCTATCACAGTAATTGTTCTGTGCCTTTAACTAGCCAAGGGTTTTCATTTTCATCATAATTGTGTTGCTACCATACGTTGGAAGATCTATTATCTTTATTTCCTGAAATGCTGAATGCTAGATGTCGGAAATTAATGCATTTTATATTTTCATTTATTAGGCAAGTACAGTCCCGTGCGAAATGAATGGAACACGATAGTAACATACACATTTTATATTTTTTCTGCAGTTCACCTAATTAATATCCTTAATCTTTGCTAATAGCTAATATGTCCTCCTTTTGTTTTATAACCTGCTTTTTACGATTTGGTGTAGATTCTACAAGCTTTGAGCACTTATTTTTAAGTTCATCAACATGAAACCACTCCTTAATTAGAAACTCTTTTCGTGTGTATTTTTGTGGAACAGTCAAGTTTTGTGGGTCTCATTTTTATTATTTTTTTTTTTTTAACTTTCTTTAAGTACAATAAGAAGCCAATTCATGCTGAAAAATTCCGTCACCATTTGGAAAACTTTTCTGCAGGTCTCCAACAACTCTCCTTTTCAGTTTTAGGATATACTGGTCAGATTTCATCACCTCCTTGCCTGGTACTAAGGGTTTCGAGCCTTCATGCGTGAAACACCACCAGGTCTTCAACACCAGGTGTTTTATGGTCTGTTGCAAATATGCTGAAGTTGTTGGCTCGTTATTCGTTCGGCGCACATCGTAAACCCTCCCTGCATCCCAAAATGACTCATCAGAAACAAATAACTTTCTTCAAGTGCTCCATCGTCCAATCCTAATGACTAGGTGCCTACAAAAGACGTTTCCTGCGGATTGCTCTTGTTAGAAGAGGTTTATGTATAGGTTTGCGGGTTTTCCTTCCACCTACCAGAAATCTACGAGGAACAATAAAAATGTACAAATTCATTTCCACGAGTTAAGTCCACAGCAGAGAGATAGGGGTTTGATTTGCTTCTTCTGAAGAGAAAACATTCATCAGATGGCGTCACAGTTTCCCTTTTTCTTCGGTGAAATGATTTGCCGCTGAATAATTCTATTTATAGTGCCTACACCGATATGAAGTTTAGTAGCTAACTCTCCTTGTGTCATGGAAGTATTCTGATGTAATGCTACAATCGCGCTACTCTTGCTGGGAGTCGTATTCATTGAAGGCATAGGTATTACTGATCGCATATGGAAAGCTCAAAATTCCATAAAAGTGGCGCACATAGAAATAAATGCACTTCTATCCTAAAAACAACCTTCACACAGATTAATTAACAATTAATAACATTGTAAAGATTGCATGGAGAGCGCGGGATCTAAGAATAAGCAATGTTGCCAACCACTGGGAAAACTGCGAAAAAATTACCTTGTTTCCATTAATTCGCACGGGACATATTTAAAAAAATTGTTTTATGGACGTTTGTGGGGGCTAGATTAAAATAATTCACCTTTTATGATACATACTTTTATAATATTTAAACGTTTGCCTGATTTTTTGCTTAGAGCAGCGGTTTAAAACTGAGGTCTGCAAGGCCATCCCAGATTACTTTTAACAATTATTCTTATTTATAAACAATGAATTACATAAACAAATTTACAAACTGTATTTTTTTAGATAAATAATCTCGAATTAAAGGAAACTAAATGTTACAGAGCGAGCTTTCAAATACATGAGCCAAAACGTAGATCAGGCAGAACAATCATAGGTACCGTGACAGTTCTCCTGGTAACTAACAGCGCGAATCTTTCGGCATAGGGTGGCCGCTCCGAGTCAAATCAGAGCTTTTACTATGCCCCCAAAACACAACAGCCTATTATCGATCGCTGGCGAACTGTTGCGAGTCTGAATTGCTGACCGCCACTTCGAAATGAAGCAATGCGGGTTGCACACCTTTAGTTTGACTCGGAATTCGCTGCCCCTGGAGTAGACTATCAAAAGGTGGTCATAAAATTATTTATGCTTTTTGCAACAATTTACTTGCGAGAAAAACCATCCTCTGCATTAATTTGTCGGAAAATAAATATAGAAATATATTGGAAAACTCAGTATCAGAACTCTGAATACAAATTTGTCCTATTAAGCGCGATAATTCACGACTTGTAGTGAAATATTTTAGATTAATAATTTAATCGCACTTTCAGAAATTAAAATCAATGAACAAAATTGTGCCGTTATAATTCTTATTGTGAACATTTTATGGGTTTTACATGTTAATGTAATATTTTATGAGACAATGATTATTAATATTATATAAGCATACACTAAAATATAAAGGACAGTATTTTCCATAAGACACGGAACCTGCAGTTTGCTTTCAGTTGAAAATCCCACCATAGAAGTAAGAATTTATTCACCTTGATTAGTGGGTTTTGATAACTTCGTGTAATTCTTAAAATAAATTTTTTTGGGCAGCCTGGAATGTTGTGCACGGTGCATACTTTGATTTTTAATGTAGCATCAATACTCAACAAAGTATCGAAATCATACATTTTAAGTTCGCCATTTAGTAATTAGTTGGTCTGCCAGTAGCATTATCATTAGCAGGTTCATTCTTCAGTTCTTTGACACCTATATTTATGTGCGTTGATTACAATCAAAGCCTTTCCCTTTTCGCTTACCATTGACTCCATGGCTAGTACATAACTTACAGTACTCTATCACTACGCCCCTTATGACTACAATTGGAATTAAACAAGACGTCACTTACCCGTCTTGTAGGGTGAATTCCTTGTAATTCTGGTTTCATTAAACTTTCTGTACTGTATCTATTTGGTTAATCTGAACTAAACCTAATAGCAGATACTTTTAACGTTTATATTACTATATGTACACCTTTGACAAAAAATAAACTTGAACGTAAAATTCTTCTAAACAAGTTATCTCTTGAACGTAAAATTCTTTTAAGTTTTACTCGTTACAGCGCGCGATTCACCAGGTATCCAGCAAGGCTGTTTAACCATTGCAGCTGTTGTGTTATATGACATGCACTGAAGACGTTGACTAGTGTGTGTGTTCTGTTAGCTCTGTGGCACAGTGTGCAGTGATATGGTAAAGAGCGCAGGTTTGCATCCCGGCATGAAGCACTTTTTTATTTTTTTCAATAAACTTTCTTACATATTATAATAAATTTGTTTCGTAATATTGTTTCCCATATACAGCAAGCTTTAACATTAACATGTTATATAATAAATACATTATGAGTATTATAATATTTCCTTCAGTATTTGTTCTATGTAAATTGCATACGCATTTCCTGCACATGCAAGAAAGACAAAATATGACTTGCGAGCACAAATTCAAGAAGCCTGGGATGTTGTAGCCTCTCGTGCACACTGCTGTAGAAATGTGACATCATCTATGCCCCGAAGATTGAGGACAGTTATACATACTGAGGTATCATACACCCCATATCAATTTGTGTTTATTTCTGTGTTTTCACTTTACAAGGTGAATGTTTCTGTTCATGTATTTATTTAGTTATTTGTAAAGAATGCGTTAGTTTGTGATTACGTTTTTGTGTGTACATAGGTAATGCCATAAAACTCAAATGATACGTTAAAGTATAGTATGATATTTGTGTTACATAATGTTCTACAATTTTATGAAACAACAATAAAGAAGTAAATTAAAATGCTGTGTGGTATTTGAACCCAGGAGGTTACGCAGAAAAGCAGTGTCTTTAAACCGCTCGGCCACCCCAACTCTACCCTGTACGCTCTTTCCAGATGCTTATGTTTGTGACCATACGTTTACAGGCAAAGCGCCCGCATTAGTTGCATGCACGTTATGAATGCAGCGTTTACCCGAAGCTCTCCGATTGACACAAAATCTGGGGATGACATTTTTTTTTCACAAAAGGGTTATATTATTTATTATTGTGCACGCTCGTGGATCATTCATGGAAAATGTAATTGAACATGTAGTTGCTTTATTCGCAGATAACAGAGGTAGATACGAGTAACTATGAGATATCGACCATGCATTTCGAGAATCAAGGACAGAATTGACACAAGTCTTTTCCGTATAAATGTTTTCGGGGACGGAGTTGATATGCCGACCCTCCTTGCACGACGCATATCCAACTTCGTCCTCGTTATGTGGGCAGGTATTATTTCGCCATGGCTATTTCCTCCATGCTTTTTGATGTCATCTACATGAAGTTCTTTTAGAACTCCATCGTGAAGTGCGATTTGGTTGAAAATTTGACAGTAGATGGATTAGTTTCGGAGGTGTGGTACCCTAGTTGCCTTGCTATCCTAGTTAGATTCCTTTGCATTTCTATCTCTGAATGCACGCAAAGCCTGGTCTACAAGACTCTAGTAGAGATAGAATAAAATCTGTGGTGAAAATTCCAATGGCAGCTGGAGCCATTCATGCAGCGTCGGCAAGCTCTGAAGCGGTGCAGAGCATGCGCAAAACTCTAGTCAGCATTTTGGGAAAGCTTTCTAATGGAAAATATGTAAAGCTTACACATCTCTCCGAAATGCATTGCTCGGCATTTGTGTAATAACAAAATATCACATCGCACCCATCAATGGCAGATCGTTACAGTCTCAATGGTTAGAGAGCTCTATGTCTAAACAGCATGAATGTGGAGGTAGGTGAAGGCGGTCGCTTAGAGGACGAGGTGCTATTCACACTGCTCAATTGCGCAGTTTGACACATGCTGAGGAGCAACAGAATTTACTCAGAAATTTCGAATGGCATTATGGACAGAATTTTCTCTCGGAAACATTGAGCACCCTCACATTTTTCAGCTGCATGTGAGAGAATACCTCAACTGACGGTTTCCCAACAGATAGAAAGGCAGAGACTTACTTCGCATATGCACCAGCTTTGATGATTTATCAAGTCACGAGTGTAGAAAACCAAAGTGAGAGATTTCCAGATTCTGAAGAAACGTATTCCAGAGGTATGTGCTGCGATTTCAGGCAACATGCTAACAAACGTCTCTCGGATTGCTTTAGTACGTAGGACGCAATACATTGAAATGAATGATGGCCATGTTGAATGAAGATAAAAGTACACTATTGTATGTATATGTACACCCTATGACAAAAAATATGAGTGATCCTCAAATTCTACCTGTCGATCGGAGAACTTGGGGAAAGCTCATTAACGCTGTATTCACAACGTGCATGCAGCAGCTGGCATACTGCATTGGGAGATTTGCCTATAAACGTACGCATCTGGAAAGAGAACATTAGGGTATAGTAGTGGTGGCCAAGCGGTTTAGAAGACATTGTTGTTCTGCGTAAGCTCCTGGGTTCAGATACCACACACCATTTTTGTTTTATTTTTTGTTATTGGTTTTATAAATGTATATGTAGAACATTGTGTTGCCTTAATATCAAGTGTATATATAGAACATCGTATCATTTGAGTTATATGGCACTATCTATATACATACAAAAACATAATCGAAAAGTTAAACGAATTCTTCACAAATAACTAAATAAATACATGAACAGAAACATTCATCTTCTAAAGTGAAAACACAGAAATAAACACAAATTGATAACGTGTATGAACACTTAGCATGTGTAACTGCCCTCAATCTTCGGGGCATAGATGGCGTCACATTTCTACATTAGTGTCCACGAGAGGCTACAACATCCCAGGCTTCTTGAATTTGTGCCCATAAGCCATCTTTTGTCCTTGCACGTGTAGAGAATGTGTGTGCAGCATATTGCATTAAATAGAAGAAATACTGAAGGAAATATTATAATATTCATTATAAAATATATATATATATATATATATATAAATGTTAAAACTTGTTGTGGAAACAATATTAAGAAACTAATTTATCATAATATGTTACAAAGGTTTATGAAAAAGAGGTGCTTCTAGCCGGTAAGAGAACTGCGGTCTTAACTCATGACATCACTGCACACTCTGCCACAGAGCTAACGGAACACACATACTAGACGGTGTCTTTAGTGCATGCCACATAACACAACTGCTGCAGTGGCTACACAGTCTTGTTGGATACCTTGTGAACCGTGCGCTGTAACGTGTAAGAATTTTTCGTTCAAGAGATGACTTTTTTTTTTTTTTTTTTTTTTTTTTGGTCCAAGGGTGCACATAACCTTATTTACATGCTATATAAATTTCGTTTATCAGGAACTATTATTTCATGAAATGGATCGAAACTTTTTCTATATTGAATATAATTACTGACACGTCATTAACTTTTGTAATCTGCATCAGATTTCTTTCACTTTCTTTGTGTGCTGGATATTATTTGGAGTTGTAGAATATTCCTTTTCTGTTAATTATTCAATTTTGAGCAGGTTTTATATGTGCAATCATTGGGGATAGCAGCTATCGCTTTATATTTTGTTCTCTCATGAGTGCATCACGCTGTTTATTAATCAAATGGTAGGGAAATTTTTGAAAAATCTGAAATATAAACGCCTAAGTCAGAAATAACAAATAGTTTATTTAAATAGGAAATAGCTACAAATCGCATTATTCAAAATAAAGTACTAAAAATTTAGTCCAGCGTATATTGTAAAAATGCTATTGATTGTAAATAAAATGTTCTGTACAAAGTTCACAGTATGAGCAGAATTCGCTTTACTGATAGTCATTTAATTGGAATCTTAATGCTTCTTTTTATTGCTCCAATCGTAATAGGTACAATTTAATAAGGGTTTTTAAGTAACATGACAGTAAGGTAAGAAGTAAAGTGATTAACGGTAACTGGTATAAAACTACGCAGAGGAAGAAGGAATAATTACTGGTTGTTTCTGATGCTAATAATCTATAGGCACGCTGTGTTCGTTTTATGGGTGGGTTGAAGATGTAGTGTAGCTATAATTCTAGGCACATTACTGTAGATATACAAACAAACATTAACCACACTTGTAACGAAAGGTTAGTGTAACAAAAACTATATTCCTGTGTCGTTATTAATAAAAGTAACAACTCCATTGGGTCAATGCTCATTTTTATTATTTCCCTTTTTTTCTTGATAACACTAAGTTTTAGTAACGGTGCCCTGTATTCAATAATTTCACCTGTGTTGAAATATGTCCGTGTATCATTAAGTTTTGTTTCTTGATTGCTCAACGTTTCATCGCCTTATGGTTAATTTTTTTGACTGTATACTTCTTAACAGTTTTTGCTTCCCCCTTTTTTATTTTATTTACTCTCCCGAGGCTGCTGGTTACTTTGTGGTAACGAAATGTCCGTGCTTGAAATTTTCAGGAATTTCATCAAATAAAAAATAAATAAATAAATAAATAAATATATATATATACACACACACACACATACACACACCACTTGTGCACATGTAATCCTTGCATTATCAGCAATTCCTTCTTATATGTATGTCGGGTAAATATGGTCCGAACTGAAGTGATCAAGTGGTGTTTCCCCCCCCCCCAACGGGCAATGCCTTGATAAGCATGGCATGGTATAAAATGCTACTTGTAATTGATATATGTGGCCTAACAGTGAAGGAAGGAGTTTGTCAACCATATCTTCATTAAAATCATTATTATAGCTCCCTGTAATGCCATGCCAGTTCTGGTGCTCTAGTGGTAACCACATCTGTGTCTTAGACTCAAGATTGCGGGTTCAATCCCGTCCAGGGTCGTTAATTTTTTCTGGCTTAAAAACCCTAAGTATGGGTTCCTTCGGAAGGGAATTAAAGCTGTGGATCCTGTGTCATGAAGGTGTGCTACTGCACAATAAGTATCGTGGAGAATAGTGTCAATTGTAGAATTAGCAAGAATTACTACTATTAGTCCTGTTGTGAATAGGAAAAAAGATTTACTGCACGTAAAAGAACCTCAAGCCTGAAAGAAGAGGCCTCTGAACAAAACGTATTGTCCGTTTCACGCCCTGAATTGAATGGAACGCTGATGACCTGGGATGTGAAAGAGCGTCCGTATATAAAAGAAATAAATAGAATCTAAAACCCGTCTCTCAAGCTGTTTTCCAGAAGCTCTGCAAAATTCTCCTCTACAGCTACAATCACCTCTTCATTTGGTGATCAGCAACAACAAGTTTGGGTTTTAGAAACACATGAAAGCCAAATCTGGGAAGTAGAGTGTATGATCCAACATTTCAGACTACAAATCTCTCAACTTTCCCACCGCTAAAACACTTTTGTGGACAGGTGCTTTCTCTCAATGAAAATTTGTTTTCTTCTGCAAAGTGGGTCTTTTCTCACCAATATTTTCATCTAGTTGGTACGAAAGATTGGAATAGTATTTATGATTATGATTTTACTTCTCTGATAATAAACAATTGGTAAAATTCCTTTATCGTCCCAAAAGACTAATACCATAAACTTTCCTGCAGATAAAACCGATTTTGTCCTCTTTGGCTCTGAAGAATCTACTTCTATTCCTCTTTTGATTGCTGTTTGACTTCTCATGTGTGATGCGGGATCCAAGTCTCATCCATAGCTATGATTTGGGGCATAAAATCAGTTCTGATGCTGTTACAACGCTCCAATCTACTGTTAGTAAGCGCGGCAACCATCTTGCGCAGAGCTTTTTCACATGTAAAACATAACCTACACGTTCCTTTGAAATGTCTATAGGCTTGTCCTTTGCGTGGATCAACTTCAAGTCTGGCATCGCCATGTTTAAATTCAGAGCCCAATTTTATTCATTTTACGGAATATTTACAATACGTGTGTTTAAATAGATATACGGAAAGCTATTGGGGGAGTAAAGAGACTTGCTGATGAAAGAACACTACGGTCATTAGAAATAATTTGGGCAATCTACAGGATATCGACGTGCAGCCTGAGTTAACCTACTTCCGTGAGCTCTCCACTGATGTCTCTGCCCTAAAGATAACAATTCTTAACTGCAAGTGCAATAAAGGAGAGTCTAATTATAGGCATCATGGTCCACCAGAATCTGTTAGCTGGTCATCACACCTATATTTTGACTGATCCCGACTAGATTTTTTGAAAAAATGTTTACATGGGAAGACTCAAAATGTAAACGAAGCGTTTAGTTATGTTCTGTCGTGTAGGCTCCTCAAAACAGTGTTTGTTGGTGTCAGTAGTTTAGATTAGAAATAAGTGATATAATCTCATTCAATGATGTTAATATAGGAAAAATCAAAGAACTGAAAACGTTAGGCATTGAACCAGCCTTCAACATCACCACCACCTTGAAGGAATTAGAATCAAGCAGATATTTTGATTGAAGAAATGACAAATATTGGCAAAATTAACATAAACAAAAAGAGAAGCCATGATGACAGAGGATCCAGATTAGGGAGCTGGAATGTTCCGAATAATGTTACAAAACATGAAAAATACTGTAAAAATTTAAATTAAATTTTTCTCAGTTTTACACTTTTTGGTACTTCGGTGCACTTTACAAGAAAACTGTGAAAGATAACTGTGTGAAATTTACTGAGCATATACAAGACTGTAATTAAAAATAACAGGAATGGATTTTTATGTAAATTAAATGGTTCCTGTGGAAAATATTCAAATAATTTTGATAAAAATGTTGAGTTTTGGAAATTATAATTAGAAGAAAGTTATTAACATTTAAACAAAACCAGTTCATGATATTAAAGATGAATCTATGCCAAATGACCTATGGAAATTTCAAGCTTGTAACTTCGATACTTGCGGAGTAAAGTATACCAGAAGTTCGATCATTTAACATAAGGAATAGGCAGGGCTCTCATCTTAAATGACGTATTTGATATTTCAAATAAATGATGAAATCAGATATACCATTTTAAAGAAACAATATTTTGTCATTGAATGGTCACCTATTGTCGAGGCCAAGAACTTTTCAGTAGACTCTACCGCATTAACTTAAAAGCACGGTTCATATGCACGTCTGACGTTCATATCATTCATTACTCGAGGTCCGTCTGCATTGTACACTGTTGCATCATTTCAACCTAACCTCTTTTGAGGTGGCAGATTTCAAGAAAAGACTTGACTAAGCAACAGGAAGAGAGATGAGAGAAATGCTCCCAGATCGTGTGAGCACGGCATGATATTCCGCGCTCTACAGGATATGCTTATTCAGTGACAGAACTTCCCCGCGTAAAGTTCCATAATGAGCTCTTTGTGAAAAATGCAGAGACAACAGCAAGTATTGCATTACTTGCTGCGAAATAATTAACTTACACGAAGTATGAACATCGATACACGTGTTAACTTCATGATCTAAGTGAAAACATAAAGACTAAACTGGAAAAGCAAATCTGCTGACATCTTGCCATCTGTTGACGGTTCCCTTGATAAACAATTTTAAATGGAACAAAGCTGTCCTTTGTTTTCCTTTATTCAAAGTTCGTTCACATGTATGAAACACCTTTTGATGTTCGGGTACAATATGCCGGGATTATTCACACAGAATGTGCTTTATAAGCGAAAGGCATTAACACTTGATACTAAAACCAAACTTAATTTAAAGTAACACATGGACAAAGATTCTTTCGACTCTCAAACCGTAGGGATAGACGATTGTTGCTCTGGTTTCTATTAGTCGTCGCATGCGATAATTTCAAGTGTGATTTTCTTCCTTCGTTAAATTCATTAACTGAATTTATTTAAATCCATGCTGTAGATGTTCAAAGAGATGTAGTTGCAGCATAAAATGTACTTCTTTCGGGCATCCTCTTCTTTCAGTCAGTTTAGCCAGCAAGGTTATCGTTACGGGCGGCCGAGGTCGTTAAGGCGCGGACTCGTGAGCGGGAGATCTGTGGTTCGATTCTCACCAGGAACGTCCTCCCTGATTGAGGTTTTTTCCAGTTTTCCTCAGTCCTCATAAATAGCAAAAGGCCTGGAACGCTTTCTACTGTAAAAAATATCCTTTCCCAATTTATCATTTCATTTCATGTATTAGTGTGTGATGCCTCAGCAGTAAAAATGGGCGTTAAACACAACTAAAAAAAGTGAAGTGATTTGAACAACGGGCAGCCCGAGTGCGGCTGCTTCCCGAGGAAGTGAAGCGGCCGTAAACGGAAAAAGGGAAAGGTCTTTGTACGTGAAGTTATTAGTTTTATTTTTCTGAAAATCTAATAGCGTATTTAAAACTGATAATAAACACGTTTCTTGTCTGGTAACGTTTTAACAAACTGGCGAACAGTTTAAAACATTGCAAGGATATTCACTTGCAAATCGCCTCATAACTTCTCTGCAAGAATCCGATGCCACAAATGTATTGTACTTAAAACCCGTTCTATAACTAACAAAAAAATAGTACATACTGAAAGCCGGAGGAATACATGAACGAAAAACTGCTCGCTAATAAAGCTATCAACAAACTACAAACTGCTACCTGCACATGCAGTATATGCCTTGACAAATGGCTTCTCCTAGTATGCAACCACGTTCTGCTGACCCATAACTGAGGTAACCTCATTGTAGATACTGGTTATCGGATTTACTTTCTTCGTAGCATTATATTTTTATTGATACTATTTGATTTCTACAGTTCAGTGGAATTTTTGCCATATATTTAGGAAAGAATTAGAACGGTGATTTATGCCTTTTCACTGTATGGTTTATAAATGCCTTTGGGATTGAAATTACTAATTCATTAGCAGTACTTGATGTAAGCGTCACAAGTGATTAGTAGCTGTATACGCTTCCCTTGTTCCAAAAGTCACTCTATCTTATGCGTAACAGAAAGATTGCTTAAGTTTTAGCGCTTCCGCACGCCCGCATTCAGTTTTTTTTTTTTTTCCCTCTCTCTTCAGAATGTGAGCAGAAGTAGCACACTTCTTGCATGCGTATAGTCATCTGGTCCTACTCCTAGTTATGCACTTGACGCAGTCAGGAAGGGGTAATGCATATGAAATCTGACACCAAGGAACCTTACAAATTAGTACTGTCTTAAAAAGAGTTGTAAAGAGGTTTTAGGTGTATGAAATTGTTGTTTTCTTGCTTTAATGAAAAAAAAATATTTGTGTGAATTACAATTTTGAAGGACATAAACCGGTAAATACTATTGCTAGGCTTTTGAAAGAAGATGATATAGCTGCTAGCATAGCATATGTTTAATAAATTTTAAGAGAGGCGTTAATAATTTAGTTTATATTTGACTAACTTCCCGAAGGAAAATTAGTAAATCATAAATATCAGCTGATCTCTCTCTCTCTCTCTCTCCCCGATAAATAATATGTCAATAGTACTTTTATGTTTTATCAAGAACTCCCGAATAAATGCCAATAATAATATTTAGAACACGCGGGTCTTGCTAGTTGAATAAGTACTCTATTTCTAGATATGAAATTGTTTTTCTATACTGGCTGACCTTGGAGCATAAGTCTAAAAACTAGGAGATGCGGTCCATAAGTTTAATAAATTTCTTACCTCTCTGGATAAACATTTTAATACAGAAACATTCTTGAGCTCTGTCTGGAAAATGGTGGAAGCCAATGTTCTTATACCATTATCGCTCGTGAATGAAAGTCCTGGAAGGGCAGGTTTCAGTTCTGAAATCAGGTAATAGTTACTGGGAACACGGTCTGGGCTGTACGGTGGATGATCCAGTTCCTATAAGCCACATGGTTTGGACTGGTGCGTTACGAAACACTTCAATTCAGTGCGCAATTGATACGGTAGCTCAGCAAAGCAATTCCTAGCCACCGCTGTATTTCATCATAATTATTCATGGATAACCTTTCTGCCATTTCATTGCATCTCTTTTTGAAAGAGGGTCATAGTTTCACCTCTGTAACGAAGGATGCAAAGCACTGTTGTTTTCAAAAAGCCCCCTACCTTGCAGATATTTCCTTTGTCTGAACTTTCTCCTCGACAACGGAAATGTTTTCTGTGTCAACACATTCACTAGCTTCCCCTCATGCACGAGGTGGTATCCAGAATATTCAGGACTGGTGCTGCCATTTGGTCAAAAACTTACTTTAAGACTAATGACCGCCGTCACCCTCGAAGCAGTTCTCTTCCACGCGTATACACCGGTCTCAGCGATTTTGCCATTTTCCAAGTGCATCTTGGAAGTCATCTTCTTTGAGAGTGTTTAACACAGACAGCGTTTCTTCTTGAATCCTCTCACTTGTGTTGAACCGACGTCCTTTCAACGTTATTTTCAGTTTGGGGAATAGAGCGAAGTCGCAGAGTGCCAAATCAGGCGAGTACGATGGGTGAGGGACAAGCGTCATGTTGTTTTTCGTTAAAAAGATTCTGGTGAACAAGGAATTGTAACAGGGCGCATTATCGTGGTGCAACAGTCAGTTCCCTTGTCGCCAAAGTTCGAGCTTTCGTCTCCGCACATTTTCACGGAGCCGTCGCAAATCGTCACACTAGTACGTGGAATTCACTGTTTGATTTGGTGGGACGAATTCTTTGTGCACAATTCCGTTGATATCAAAGAAAACGAAGAGCTAGAGCTCTTGACTTGTCCCGATTTTTTTTTTTTTTTTTTTTTTTTGTGGTCGTGGTGAGCGAGTTCGGCCTCTTCCACTGGGAAGATTGTTGTTTTGTCTCAGGGTCATAAGCGTACATCCAGCTCTCGTCGCCGGTGATGACCCTGGACAAGAAGGTTGGGTCATCGAATACGGCCTGATGAAGCTCCGTGCAAACTTCAACACGCTACGCCTTCTGATGAGCAGTTAGGATCATTGGCACAAATTTTGCGGCGACACAATGCATGCCCAATTCATCCGTTAAAATTCGTTGGCATGTCCCATAACTAATTCCCACTTCATGAGCAAGGTCTTCAATGGTTCAACGTCGATCCTCACGAACGAGGTGTTGAACTTTGGCAACAATGTCAAGCGTTGTGCAGCTGACGGGCCTATCGGTATGAGCATCGTCTTCAATAGCTGTACGGCCAGCCCTGAACTGAGCATGCCACTCAAACACACGTGTACGGCTCATACTTTGTCCCCCAAATACTTGTTGAATCATTGCGAGGGTCTCCGTCGCATTTTCCCCAATATCTGCACAGAATTTGATCCACACGCTCTGTTCTAATCTTGGATCCATAGTAAAATCGCCACGCACTAAGAGTATCATGAAAAATACTATAGAATCTTAACACATCTACCCAGCTGCATGAAACTTTACACTCACGCATCAGATGTACTAGTTTTGCCACCTAGCGTTACAAAACTCTACTGCAATTACTCGAGATGGTCCCGAATATTGTGGATACCACCTCATCTTTTAGGTTCTCTGTGGCCGGAGAAAATACTTTTGATCTCTCAGTCACAGTGGAATGTGACTGGAATATTGCTTTCCAACAGAAGCAAACATTGTGTGTGTGTGTGCGTGTGCGAGCGAGAGAGAGAGAGAGAGAGAGAGAGAGACACATTTGCACACAGAGCTTTGCCGTTTGCTCTCAGGATTTAAATGATGCTTCATAAGAAGTGATTGTATTTTAAAAGAACTCCGCATCTTCCTATAACATCATCTTCAACCACAAGTGAACATTCTTTTGTTCGGGAATCAGTTGGTTTGGAGCCCATCGTGCACAAACATGTCTCCATGTGCAACTTTTCACTGAACCAACCTGTGGGTGGCACCCAGTAAATTTTTTAGAATTCCTGAACATGTTGTTAATGTTATTCGAAAATCCTCTCTCACAATGACAGCAACGGCGTTAATCTTTACTTCCATTAGAGCACCAGCTGCCGTTCCGGGTCTACTCGCACCTTCCTTTGAAATTGAATGCCTCCCCTCTTTAAACCATCTTCGAGCTGTGTCATGGAAGACCAAACTGTCCGCAGACCTCCTGTAACATTGCGTAGGCCTCAGCTGAAGATTTGTTCTCACGAAAAATAATTTCAGACCAGTTCGTAGCGTATTATGCCATTTAGCAGTAGCCGGAACTGAATATGTCACAACTTGCACACTTTTCACAGGCGAGAAGTGGAAGCTACAACAATTAAACTATTGCATTACGCATTAAGCTAATGAAATATTGTAAAAATGAATTTATTTCTGTTAAAATATACCATTTTATTGAATATATGTCGCATGTAAACCCATGTAGTAGTTTTTATTACCTTCTCCAGATTGGAAAATTTAACATCTGCAGCCGTTATCATAGGGCGACTGTCCGAGCTTTCTGTAGCTCTCAAAATGGGCATTCTCTATACCGTGTACCTACACTATTGTAATTTAAACCCATAGAGGGTGTTAAAAATACTTACAAGCAATATGGAAGTGAAAAATAGGCACTTCAAGAACAAATGGTCTCAGGCGCTCCTTTGTGGTGCTGCAGGCGTTAGCTCCAAATGTGTTTACTAATGGTTCAGAAGACTAATTTTTTGAATGGTGTTTACTACTGAGGCACCACAGGCGGTGAACACTGATGATACATGAGATGAAATGATATATTGGGAAAGATTTTTTTTAAGGAAGGAAACGTCCCAGGCCTAAGTTTAGGATACCTACCCGGCATTTGCCATTTATGAGGACTGAGAAAAACCTGGAAAAAATCTGTCAGGAAAGACGGTCCTGGCGGGATTCGAACCCCAGACCTCCCGCTCATTAGTCCGTGCCTTAACGACCGCGCCTACTAGTGGCGGCCAAGAAGACTGAAGGTGCAGTCTGTCAAATGAAGAATATTACTTCAGTACATCATATTAATTGCAGTTGAAGTACATTAATTGTGTTGCTAGAAATACTCTACTGTAGTTCTCAAAACGCCTTCAGCATTTCCACTGAGTGAGGTGCGTAACTTGTGGTGAGATTTTGCTGTTGGTTTACATTCCTCTGGCTATGAACACACGTCACATCGCAATGTAGCTATGTTGAAACGTGAGTCTGCTCGTTCTCACTTTCAAAATGCTTAGTCTTCAGTCAGTTTTCTATTCGTAAATTCGTTTTACTTATTTTGATCTGACCGGATTTCATAGCTAAAAACATTCTTTTCATTCACAGGGAGTAAACTTCAATTTTAACCACTTCTATAAGAATGGCTCTTAATCCCACATCTTGCTGTACTTTTTATTAAAATTTAACGTAAAATGATATATCTTAAAACGCAGAAATCTTTACTTCTACAAAGGCAGCAGTGCTCATTTCCAATATGAACTAGAGAAAACCAATAATTAGTGGGAAGAGAATGCTTTTCGCTTAAAAGAAGATTTCAAATTATTGCCGCTATGCATGCGGATAATACAGCAGCTGAAATACAAGAAACTTGATCTTTTGTTATGATTATTCCGCTTATTGATCTAAAAGTGTGCAGTCTTCATTTATAAAACAGTCGCTTGCTTAGGTAGTTTACTTACGAGTGACGGTGAAATAGCAACATTCATAACATTTCTGAAGTGTGCTTGAAGATATTCCAAATTTTAAGTAGGTGCTTATTTCTCTACTTTGGTATTATGACATTGGAGTAAGTCAGTGGTAAGAATCATAACGAAAACAGGGTCCGACAGGAGATGGAGTCACTGGACTCTTAAACAGGAAGCCTGGGATTAGATTCTCACCAGGATCGTTCTTCCTGACTCCAAAGGTTACTCAATACTTAATAACGAACCTTAAATTTTGACCTAGAACGCTTCCTTCCTAAAAATTGCGTTCTCAGCTTAAATAATTTCACCTCGCATATCAGCTGTGTCCAGCGCCTGTGAAGTCTCAGTAGTAAAAACTGGCGTTAAACATAAATGAATTAAAATCCTCATGTCAGTAAACAAATCGATTACGGCCGGATCCAAATGAGGAATAAATATTTAAATGTAAACGTTTAGGTTAAAATATCTTAAAGATTAACTACATCGAAAATAACTTTCGGACATCGCAGAAATTTGTCACCCAAATTATATTGCTTACCGCTTTAGTCTGAAATGTTTTAATTATGAGGAAAATAAATAAAATCTTTTAAATATGTTTAAATGCAACTCCGCCTCCGCCTCAGTTGTTTAGGGCTTCGGTCCAAAACCTTAAAAATGAGAGTACAGGCCTGAATCCTGATAGAGCATATAAGGAAATATTAGAGCTTCTATTTCCTGGATTCATTTAGCACTTTTTTTTAATGGTGTTCAACGCCCGTTTTTACCTGTGGCACCACAGGCGGTGAACACTGATGATACATGAAATGAATTGAGAAATTGGGAAAGAATTTTTAAGGAAGGAAACCTTCCAGGCCTAAGCTTAGGGTACCTTCCCGGCATTTGCCACTTATGAGGACTGAGGGAAACCTGGAAAAAAACCTCAGTCAAGGAGGACGGTCATGGTGGGATTCGAACCCCAGACCTCCCGCTCACGATTCCGCGTCTTAACGACCTCGGCCACCCGTGGCGGTCATTTAGCGCTGATGTCATTCTTCATAATTAGTATAATTAACATACTTAGGGTCTAAGCAATCGGCATTGGACGCAAATAATAAAATAATAATAACAATAATAAATACATTCTATACAAGCGCGGACAATGATGCCACTTTCTTAGACGCTAACAAAAAAGTAAAATTTTACAAGTGTCGCCAACTCAGGTGCCAATTGAGTTAGTGATGAGAGTCTAATTTCACGAAGGCCATCGGCTAACTGCGAGTACACCAGTGCGTTGGTTTCAACGTTTATTTTAGAATTGATGGATATTGCGCTTAGTAAAATAAAATTTATAAACCGTATAACTTAATCTTCTACATTAAATATGCATAAGTTCTATTTCATAGACCTGCCTGAATAAAGTCTCCAAGCAGGATGCATTTGAAAATATGCCTTTCATTCCATTTGAGGCTTATCTGTCACGCTAAATGATTTTTAAGCTATTTGCTAGATATTTAGGCCAAGGTTCTGCAGTAGCCACTACAATCGACTTTAGGATAGCAGCATTGTGAAAATGACTTTTTTCACAAATTAATATAATATACATTCTTGTACTGATTAGAAAAATGTACACATTTCATTGTTTAACACACTGCTGATGCAAGGGCTAGTTTTCATTAAGCTGTCTTTATACCCAAAGAAGATTTTGTGTGTGATAGGTTTACCCTGTAGTCGTTAAATATTTCATGTCGTTTACAGTTAACGGAAATGTGTTACAAACTTAGATATTCTGCTCTAAATCCTCAGTTTAATGATGCCTCTTTCCACTTTAACAGCCTCTCGTTAATTTTGTGCAGAATGAAATTATGGATCTATTTGTTCATATGCTTGTCATGTTAATGGTTTGGAGCGACGCTTCCTGTTGTTGGATACTTTTATCTTTCGATGAGAGATAATATTGCCAAAATTTACAGGCAGCATGCAGCGTAGCTATTTATTACAGCATTTAAAAAAATTGAAGAGAGTGACTTGGATTTTGTTGATTTGGTTTATTTACGGATGCTTTTTAACATCTCAGATCATCAGCGTGCCATTGAATTCAGGACATGAAACGGCCGATAAATTTTGCTCGGAGGCCTCTTCTTTCAGGTATGAGGTTCTTTTAAAAGCCATAAATCTGTGACACGTGACCCATGGCTTTACTTCCCTTCCGAAGGAAGCCATACTGACTATTTTTAATCCCGAAAAAATCCATTGACCCTACCCGGGATTGAGCCCGCGATTTTGGGTTTAGGAGGTTGTATGGTTACCACTAGACCACCAGTACCGACTATAAAATGAATTTGAAGCATCCTAATTAAGAGCAAAATCTTATTTTCCGGATTTTCAGCCTACGGATCAAATTGTTATTAACGCATTTAGGGATTTCTGAGCATTTACTGCCCCTATTTCTTATTGTTAGACTGCGAAAGGCATCAAACAAATTTCTACACAATCTATTCAATGGAAAAGCTATCTTTACCGAGGTTAAGACAAAGTGTAAATAACTTTTACCTTCATTTAAATGTATTAGTAAGTTTAAATACGTACAATTTTCTCTCCAGGTTTTGAATAAATAGAGAATTAATAGACTTAAAATATACATAGTTTGGCTATAAAACTTTTAAGTAAACATATATTATAAAACATTAAATTATAAACCTTATAGCAATTAAGGTAAAATTTTAAATTTCCTTAACATGAAAATAGTACATAATTTGTAAGTTTTCAATTTTGTAGGAGAGTTTGCGGTTGTTAAAACTAACAACTACAATTGTGATGCACATTAATAGTTGATACAGAGCCTGCACTGAAACGCTGTCCTAAAATCTACTTACATTTGGAAGAATTGTTAACCAAAGAGGAGACAATATGAGTTTGCCAAACTTCCATTCAAAGCATACAATCCGAAACAAATAGCGTGCTTTTAAGAAAAATATTTAAAATGCTTCTTCTCGTGTCACTATTTTTGTGAACCAGACCATGAGAACTAAAACATTTTGTGTAATAGTTGCGTGACTGTCCTTTGTGGAGCCTTAGAAATTTATCGTGATGTTATTTGTTTCAGAAAATTGCAGTATCTAAAAATTATCCAAGTGGCTTATTTTTAGGTACTAGAACAACTGAATGCTAGACACGTATTCTGTAACTGAACATTTTCCATTTCTCAACTTAAATTAAGAGTACTTTTGTACTGCATGGTTAGGAACTCCGTTGTTATTTCTTTTGGTATATCTTGACAAAACTATATGCATTTAAGTGCAAAAGGTTAAACTGGAAACCGTTTCTTATTTAGAGTGTTGTACTGAATTCTTAAATGGTATAGGATACTTTTTCAGTAAACTTTTTAAAATTTTATCTATACATTTGTTGTATTATAATAAAAACATCTTAGTTATTGATAAAGTTAAAGACTAAAATATTTCAATATAACAATGAAAAGTTATTAATAACTGAATACTAGAAAAACCAAACATTACAGCTCGAGGAGTCTAGGGGCTCCAGTCATTTACCCGTACAAGGAGGTTCATTCTGGTGAAATTCACGCCTCCTTTCACAAACGACAACGAAGAAGAGATTCTTAGCCGAAGGCATTCGGCTTCAACATATGTAGACGGATAAGTCATACAGTCACATCGGTGCGTTAGCTCAGACGGTTGAAGCGTCGTACTATTATGGGGAAAGTAGAAGGTAAGTGGAGTTCGCGTCCGCACTAACTTTTTTTTCCTGCTGGAGTTAAAGGGGATTTCACCATTACAATGATTTACTCGCTGACATAGTATCACACAATTCGCTATCAATTTATATTTACGAAAAGAAGGCGAGATACCCGAGGTTAGGTTAAGGTTAGTGTGTGTGTGAAGTAATTGCAAATTCCAATAGATGACAATTAGAAGAGGCACGATAACATTCGCAACTCCAAACTAACGCTAAGAAGCGATAACACCTTTAGCGGTGAAGGTCCAGGGTTCGAATATTGGCCCATGAAAGGGTACTTTTTTTTCTGTGACTGAAGGGAGTAATGATTATTGCGTGATATTTGTTAATGTAAAAATCGTAATATAAGCTTTAATTAAATCACAAATTACTGTACGAATTTGATTTATTGAACATAATATGTAAATGCGAATAACTTTACATTAATGTGAGATGAGAAACATAAGGAACTGAATGATGTATTCTTATCGCATCGATTGTAAAATGTAGGTACTCTTTAAGTGACTCGACGCATTCACCATACCTCCTCCAAGGGAGCTTAACTACACCTACTTTGTATATAATACTCCGGAACTATTCTTATTTTTTGCCTTTCTTTTGAGTATAAGAATATCTATAAAGAGTAAAATATCATTCCATTCCTTATATTTTCATTTCACATTAACGTAAACTTGTGTTCAAAAAGCATATTCTTATAGTAATTGTGATTTAATTGAAATTTATATAATTTCGATTTTTATATTAATAAATATCACAGTTTCTCTCTTCCGTACCAGCAAAAAGCAAATCAAAAAGTTGCACTTTCATGGGCCAGTATTTGAACCCTGGACCTTCACCGCTAAAGACTAGCGCGCGCACAGTGCAACACGATCAGAACAGGCCGAGAGGCACATAGCAGATATGGCGCAGGGGGCCGTTTACAGGCTAGTCTGTTGAACGCCGGGATGAGAAGACTCGCTAGGAACATATTAACACACGAAGTTCTTACTGATCCCTTAGCATATTAAACCACGCCTAACGAAATAGTTTGTAAGGCTCTCTATAAGAAAACGAACGTTACAAGTATTTGTGCATAACATTCTTGTATAAAAATAAAGGCCAAACTTTGCTTGCAAAACAATGGTTTTGAAAAAAAAAAATCAGTGAAACTGAAAAGCTGGCCTGTAATATCATCTTGAAAGTAATCTTTAATTGTAAATGACTTCCTACAAGGTTTCAAAACACTTGGTTCAGAAAGTGAATATCTTAACATTGCCATTTGAGAAATTAAATTGATATACTGACGGATGTTATTCTTTAGTTTGTCCTCAGTGAACACTACTAATTCATTAATCGCATTAGCACTTTAACTCTCCTGGGAACTTTTCTTAAGAACTAGTCAATTGTGGATTTAGAGTGAAAAACTCGTATTATTTTAAGGTCACCGGAGGAAGATTTTGAAAATGTATACAGTGTAATGAATTTGGAGTATGAGGCGTATCTTTTATGAAAGTTTAGTTTGTTGGGGGGGGGGCTTCCTTCTCCCGTTTTTCTAAAACGTATACTCAATCAAATCAAATCCAATCCATTGGGCGACAAATGAGGTATTCCTGTTTGTTACAGCCTGGAAGAAAATGAGAGATTACACTCGCTTGCTAAAAGCATAACTTTTATAATATATTAATGTTCATTTTATGTCGCTTTTCCCTTTTTCAGCATTTCTTTTAATATAAGCCAATAATAAGTCATTGATCAAGTAAACGAAGTTTGTAGGTTTTTACAAATTTTAGTACAAAGATGTAAAAGTTTGTTCTTTGGTTTTCATGTCCCTTATTGTTCGTTGTAACTGATTTACGCTTAGCTTTATGAGTCAGGAGGGGTTTAGGAGCGGGAAGGGAAAACCTCTTGGCAGATAAGTCGAGATTTTTCGATACTAGCTGTCTTTCAAGGGCGTGGACAAACTTCAGGTCATGCACGCACTCTTGCTTTGGCAATGATTTTATCAGTATAATGAACTTGTGCACTGTAACTGTGAAAAATGTGTTCATCGTTGTTTGCACTTTAAAATTTAGTCCTTGCACATAATATTTAGGACATAATTTGCAAAAATTATCGCCCACATTAGCATAGTCTTTTGGTGAAAACTGTGCTTTGCTCATAGTCATAAAACTTAAATTTGAAAGTATAATTCAGGTGCAATAAACACGCGGCATTTATTGAGGTGTACTTTTGAGAGGCCAATAAAAGTAAATTTATCGCCTAACACTGTAATGTAAAAAGTAAAAGCATGCTGGCTGGTTTAAATGAAAAAAATTATCAGATGTGAAGATGATTCTGTTCCCTTACCAGGAAATTCCAATCACTTGTTACGCAGAAATTTAGTGTTGATTTTTTCTTTGAGGAGAAATAATACACATAATAAAATATTGACTGAATAACTGACAATTCTTTAAATACTTAAAACAACTACCTACACATTTTAGTGTAACCCATGTTGTAGTGTATGGGAAGTTAAAAGGACGAATGATAGACAACGTCTAAAGCAATTTCTGTGATTAATGTTGTCAGTTGTTGACCCGTTGCTTTAACGGAGAATGCACCCAGATTGCTCACAGCGTATAGTTTTTGTTGCATATAATGTATTAAACGGCCGCCTCATTCGGGAATGTGAAACACTACCTCCAAACCATCTCCATTTAAATATAATTATAATGTGTACAGAAGGGGCATAAAACCTCTTTTCAGAGGGGGTAATCTTAGGGTCCCGTGTGTGAAGCCCCTTTCTTTTTTTCAAAAGGACAGTTACTGCAGGGTTAACAAACTGAAGGGCTTTTAAAATGTTTGGGGTCTTGACCCCGAACGGCTGTTATGCCTTTAAACCAGCCAATGCGAACAAAAGTTTTAAACTTTCAAATAATAACAAATGGTACGTACGGCAGATGAACCAGCCAATGATAGATATATGTTTCAAATGTTTAAAGAGAGGCATGAGGCGTGCGCTTGCCTTTTGGCGTCCCCTAGCCAAATATTTTAATTTTAATTTAATATGTGAGGAGGCGGTTGCTCCTCTGGGGCACACAGTTTTCAAGTTCTACACGCAGTTCATAGTACTCATAAGTTCGACTTTCAATTTCACGCGCCGTGGCACTCGATAAGTTTTACACGCGACAAATAAGTTGTATCGCCGTAGCGTATCTATTGTAAACAAAATACCAGAGGACGCAAAAGATTTTGGACATAAAATACCAATATGTCGCACCGCATGCTTATTTACCCTATAGAAACCCTCTTTCAATTCTGTTGAGTACGAGTCAACAGAATAGCAGAATTCACCCTGAGAAATTGTCATTGAAACTGGGGCCAAAGATAACAAAGACGATAGCAACACCCTACCAAACCGCTTCAATATTTGTCGCCCAACGTGGCTGCCATACTAAATCGCTGCAAATGGCAGAAAAAAAGTTTTATCTTTTCGTTTTTTTTTCCTCCCACGAGTTTACAGCAAACATGAAACTTAATGGAATTCACTAACTATAAAGAAGACAAGTTCACCGATCCAATACAGCTCATACTAAAATTAATTCTTTTAACATGTGCCACTCAATCTTAAACCTCTCTATTTTTACCACTTTGGTTAAATATAAAAAGTGATGATTATTAATCTAACTAAGCGGTTACAAACTACGTGTTTTATAATGCATAACATAATTTTAATTTTTACATTCTCCACGGCGGTTTCGAAATCAGGTCATAGAGAAAATTAGTAATATTACATATATTTGTTTCTAAGATGTTTTATAAATAACATGTTTGCAGCCCTGGAAGCATGTCAGGCTGCAAGAAAATTAATATTAACTTCTTTCAGGGCATGAAAATGACATTTTTAAACACAAATTTAATAAAATATAAAACAAGATTTTAATCTGTAACGTTACCCCACCAAAATATGTTTTAAGTCTATTAATTATCATTGCTGGGATATTGGTAACATTATCTAGAGATTTAGGTAATGTTACTTGCATGCTGCTCCTTCTGAAAGTGTGTGTACTTTTGAGATATGGAACGTTTCGGAGTGGTTAGAATAAATTGATTTGTAAATATTAAGGAAATTGTAAAATAGTGTACGGTACAAGCTTTAAAAGTGATCTTCAATGATAAAATGCCACTTGCAGCACTTGTATCGTAAATAACAATGTGACACTTGTCTTTAGAAATCGTCCATCAACCTGGCAGTTTATGTATCGTAATGAAATTTTGCAATTTGCATTCAAGTTTTCCTGCATAAAGGCAATTTTACTTTACTTTTTCCTGCAAATAAAGATCAGAGAGTAATGACCAGAGACGGCAGGTCTTAACCGTTTCTTCGTAGTTTTTTCCGAAAGAGCTGAGACGTGAATTGTGAAATATGAGGAAAGCTTTCAACTGTGACATTGGAAGTGTCGTTTTGTTTTTTACTTATATAATAAACCTTCATTTTGGCAGTCTAAATGACATATTGGTTAAGTGACATATTGGTACACAGCAACAGAAAATACAGCGGGTCCGAAAAGTCATACGCACTGATGTATTAATGATAATGAAATGGAGTTGATGTGCATGTGTATCTAATAACTGTAATTTTCTCCTTTCCCTGCATTGCGTGACTAATTGTCATTCCGAAAGAATGCCATTTCTTGGCGTTCAGTACACAGAAACTTTTTGAACATTCTGTGGTAATAGAGTCGCTAATGCTCATGGTGGTTATGAAAACCAGCACCAACAATTATTAAATTGGATTATCCATGGTAAATACTCAGCTACTAAAGAAAACCAAACTAGTGCAAATCTAGAAACTAAGCCCACTGCAATTAAAGTTCTGAACATTATTTAACAGAGTTGAAGTGAAAATTCCTCTTCATACGAAATGTGGTACGCTACTTTTGAAGAAACAACACGGTCATACTGAAACTTCAAACCGCGGCATAAAAATATCAAAAGTCCTATGATTTGTTCCGATTTGGAATTGCATTGAACTATGAGGCGTTCCAGTGTGCTAGTCAAGCACGCATGGCCAGCCACAGACAGAAAAAATTCGCTGGCCGATGGTTGAATGGATTGCTTCGTATAACTTATTACCAATAAATGAGTATTTACATAAATATGTTTCCATGCTTGTTATTAACTCTGTTATATGCATTTTATGTCGGTACTATGTTACATGCATTTAAAGTCAGTAACGATACATAAATTATTTCACATTAAAATACATGATTTTAGGATAAAAATATGTAACTGTACATTTTTAATAATTCGGATATCCACATATGTTTTATACATTTTATGCTTTGTGCTATTTTTCAGTTTATAGCGTTTTGTTTTGTATTTACGCGTCATATCGAGTAATGCAGACACATCAGGATTCCCATTCCTACTTCGTTTCCAAGGGAATGCCTCACTTTGTTTTTGTTCAATCAGTTCTCAATTGCATGTCAAGTGCTCGAGACCTGGGTTTGTTGCTTAACGTTCATTGATCGCGGGAATGCCGACAGTCTGCAGTAGTATGTTAAAGAAATTAAGGACATATTCAGCACTGAATGAAATGTTCTATTTTTTAAGCCGCGTGGAAAACAATAAAAGTGGATCAATACTACCAAGTTATCCAACATTTATCCTCTTAAGAAACATGGTAAACTCTTTTTAATTTGAACGAAGATAATTCGATTTATTGGATAATTGAAACTGAAACTTATTCGCCTTGAAATTCCTATTAAAATGCGGAGTATCGGATTGACTGACGATGGATTAACTTTTAAAGAGTTCAGAAGATCTGAATCAAAGCCCAATGATCTTCCTGAACTTGGCTAATCGCTCGACCCTCTTTGAAACAAAAAGAACCATTTCTTTAATGACATTCTCCCCGAGAACAGCACAAATGTTTCCATTGTGTTTTCCCTCTATTAAACTTCAAAAGAAGAATATGTCCGAGGTATTGGTATTTTTGTTAGACACCCCAACTTCCTTACTTCACAAATAGCGCTAACTTTCTTCAAAGCTGCAAAATTCAAGACGTATTTACAAGCAAAACTTTCCAAATAAGGAATGACAGGTTACAAACTGTAAACAATGTCCTAGCAACTTAGTGTTGTGATGAACAAAACACTGTCATCAACCTAATATTTGGTGGTGTGCTTAAAATAATGAAACCGTTTCTAAACCTTCATTTGTTTATGTCGGCTACAAGCCGCTTTGTTGCCATTATGTTGTAAAATTTAAGTATGTACATATGTTGTAACCAAATATTTCTCCTGCCGATATGAGAAAGCTTCTGATACAGCGTGACTTGAATTGTGCTGCGCTACACAAGATGGATAAAACCATGTGAACCTTGTGTTGTACTGTGGGCAAATTTATGTCAATTATGGAGATAATCTCAATATTGCATTACCATAAACACCCATTGTCATTCAGTGGGAGACTTGACCTTCTGCAATTTGCAGATAATTTTGAAAGTGTTTAATGGGTCGCATATGAATTTAATAAAGATGGCGATTCCACAATAGAGAATGTTCAAAATCTAATAAACGAAAACTGTTTAAGGAACAAAATGGCGCATATTTCCATTAATTTGAGCTTCTTATGCTACTGCATTAAAAACTAGAAGGAAAAAAAATGTTAAAGAAACACACTTATTCAAACTTGTGTTCAGAAAAATCATTGGGTTTGATATTAACGAACAAAGTTGTCCCAGTTCTACAAAGTGAGCAAAGAGACTTAGTCCAAGTGTTGTTGACATTACGCTAAGCTGACTTCGTGTGACAAGTTTTTGCAGTTCAGATCTTGTTTCATGATAATCGACAGAGATTTTAGGACCACATGGAGATGACATTTATTGTTCATATTACTTTAAAAAATGTTCAAGAGGTTGATGATTCATGATTGGTGAGTACCTCAAACACTTTTTTCATATTACAACTCCTTTGACAATGTTACAGTAAAAAAAAAATTAATGAACATTTTAGCAAACATTGTTCAATTTTAGCACATAAAATCATAACCATATTTAACACAAAGTCTGTTTTTATAAAAGTGGTATGTTTCAACCCATAATTAATGCTGATATGCTTTTTTGTATAATCAACCAAATTAAGAGGACAATTTCACTTAGGTGACGTCATCTTTAAATCGACCATTGAAACGAATCAAAATTTTGAATTTTGATAAATCACAGGCGGATATTGCAATGAAATTATATAAAAAAATATCAAATCTGTTTTATCACGCGCGTGCTTTGTCTTGTGGTTAGTGTAGCCAACTCTATACCTCCACTATATAATTCCTGAGCACAGAAATTTTTCTCTTTGGTTTTTCTCAGTTGGTATTAGTAAATCCAACAATAGCGATTGCACTTTCTTCTATTTCATTCTCACTGTTTCTGAATAGGTACGTATTCATAATAAAGTACAACCTTTTACACAATTGTTAATAATCCGTGGGCGAATTTCAAATATATTTGAATCACAATTTGTGTATTACATACTCTATTTATGAAATAGTCCCAAACCCGTGTTCGGTTCTTCTCTATTAGCATTACTGACAATCGACATTAGTCTATTGCCAGATGATTTGAAAAGGTTAAGCATCCATAATACAAATGTACAATATTGTAAGCCAAGTTTACGGCAATTATATTTAAAAATTTATTTTATTCATGAAATAGTCCTAATGAATATCATTGGAGGGGTATGAGCTTTCTAAATAAATTCAGACCCTCTTGTGTTATTACTTGTGATAAATTATTCATATTATTTTTTGTTTATAATGAAGGCTGGTCCTTTAAAAATGTTCCAGAACAGGGGTGGCCCGTATAAAGACCAGATGGGGCTTCTCCCCTCCCGCCAAGAAAATGCTAAATTTTTAACCATTTTAACTTTTCCTAGTCAACTTTTAAAACAAAAAAATAATGAAACCAGCGAGGTATAACCGATTAGTTCTTCGCTGCTATCTTACGCAATAAGCGCATTTCCTCTCTACTGTAGTAGCGGTAGCGTGCGGGTCCTTCGTTAGCGAAGGAAGCTCGTGGGCCAGCCCAGAAAATGTTACACTTTAAACTTATACCTTTATGACTAGCAAAGATTTACAATATTTATCTTCTTCCAACACGGGTTAGCCATTCTCCTGCTTATTTTTGTGTTCTCTTGGGCCAGCAGAAAGACAGCCCATGGCCAGCGCTCGGTATTCTTTATTTTATTAGGGACCAGATGTTGAAGGGGTACTGACACCGTGCGTAACTGACTATGGATTGTTCTCGCACTTTATTTGAAATTGAGTTTCTTTCTCACTTTTTGTCACTGGAACATTTACTTTCACACTCTTAGCTGTTAAGTTACAAAAACGCGAACCTGTTTTGTGGCAATGAATAAAGTTGACGTTTTATTTAAGACTCCATTTTCTGGCCTAAATTTAACTGTTAAGTTTGAAATCAAACGATTTGGACTTCATCAACAGGAAGCTATAGAAGCTTGCTCAGCAAGACAGCACAAAATTAAAAAGATTTTTGTTATGGTCTGAAAGAATATCTTGGAGTGTATGAAGTGAGAAGTGTATCTTGTCTCTAGGAATTAGATTAGACTACAAATGTAAAGGGCAAATTTCGTTTCTGTACAGACCGAGGAAACGACAGATATTACATGCATGCCACAATTTGTTATGCTATTACGATACATAGTGCGCTTAAACCGTTTGAAAGATTCATAAAAATGACTGCTGTTTCTGAATTGATTGCGCATACTTTAACAGCTGAATTAGAAGAGTTCAGCATAAAGTAAAAGTTATAGCACAAAATTACATTGGCGCTGCAGCTATGCCAGAATATCGGGGAGGATATAAGTGTTGATAAGAGACCTCCCCCACGCCATTTTGGTGTCATGTAGTTATGCATCTGGCCCACCCTTCTACAGGGGCGACGAGCCGCCACTGTTCCAGATGGTGCCAAGGACATGTGCTGCCAAATTAGGTACTGTATTCTTAGGCCTGTGTTCCTGTTCATTTCTGTACTGGTTGAAATAGTTCTTCTGAACTTAAGCAACGCTTGTATTGTTGGCAGCTCAGTATAGAATAGAAATTCAGTAACGGCAATTTACAATTAAAATTAAAGAAAAGCAGAGGAACGCGTATTAATGCGCTTCATTACAAAGATTATCAGATTATTAAGGAGGAATAAAAGCACAGTGTATTGTTAAACTGTATGCATGGACACATGAAACTTCCCTTCACATGAGCATGAATACTGCAGTATCCAAAGGATAGTGAGCACATTAATGCGTGCACAGAAGCAATCTCCCCCCCTCCCTTCATTTGAATACTTTCCCAGTAGGAAAGCACGTTTTGGCGAATTGTCCCAATAAAAATCAGAGTAAGTGCTATGATCTGTTGAATTAGAGGCTATATACCGTCTCAAACGGTGGCATTGCATAACAACACAGTGTGCAGAATTAGTTGATTCATCTGTATATGGATTGACTACGCTAAAATGTACTAAAATGTAATTCAAATCACTTCAGCTATACACAGTAAAGTTATAGCAGAGTAAAAATGATTAAAGCTTTCGCCACTATAAATACAAGTTAGTTTAGACGAGACATTTATGCCAAGAATATAGATGGTTTGCAAATAACTTCAAGCCTGCTTTTCGAGCACATTTGGCATGTTCTTCACGAGATATAGAGCAGACGTGTTTGAAAGTGTTTAGAATTTGCTGCAATTTTCATGAGAGCTCTGTAAACTGTATTTAGATGCGGGATTATAAGGGGCAAAAGCGCAAGTCACGCCCATGGTTTGAACCAATGATTTATGGCGTATCATTGCGCCACTAAGACTTGTAAATCTCTCTTTATGTGTAATGCAAAAATATTTCGAGTCCCTGCACTACACTTGATGAATAGAGAGCTCTACTAACGTTATCTACACACACGTACTGTCTGTTGCCGCTTATGGCTCCGCGTGCTTTGATCGGGAATAGAATTTCTTTTTCATCTTGAGCTGTAGTATACTTTTCTCATGTAAATAAAAGCATGAATGTATGAAATAACAGGCCCATTCATTATTTTATGTGCTTCGAATTAACAGATTAACAATTGACACTACCGAATGATAGAGCACAGTGGAAAACATTTTATAACAAATAGAGAATTTCTGTGAGAAAATTAAAACAAATTTATTCAAATAATTAATATTGTTATATAGCGAAATATATAACAATGTTAAAAATAGGGGAATTGAACTTACCATTGTTTGCCAGAGAGAAGCGCACGTTTGAATGATGAAGATGAGGACGAAGGCGATGCAGAATTGGCAAAAATGAATTATAGAGACATAACCACACACCACTTTATCTTCACTTGGCGACCGTTGGGTTCCAGACTCTACTTGGACAAGGCATTGTCCATTTAGGAAACGCAATAAAGGGCTCTACAACGGAAACAAGATTTGTCAATCACTGTATACTTTTGCAACAAAAAAGTCCATTCCTTAAAAGGAGCAACATTATTTTACATGTAAGAAACGCTTTCTTGACGAACGTCTGCACAAAACAAATACTAGCTATAGGATTTTCGTAACATTTTGGCTATAGTACAGATGTTTATTTTTGAAGTTAGGCAGTTTTTCATCGCTTGTGCAAAAGAAATATTTTAGAAGAATATGAATGGCCAAACCTTTAATTTGATCTGTGATGATGCTTTTGAGTGTAGAGAAGTTTGCTGAATGAGTACACGAAATACATTGCGTTGAAGAAAGCAGGCGAGAGAAGAAAGCGAATGCAGATTTAATACTAGAAACGTTGAGGCTTACTGGGTGTAATGTTCCAGCCTTGTTTGGAAGAGAATGAATATTTTGTAAGTTGCGGCAAACGTATGACCAAAAAATAAAAAGTCATTTCCTGAACGTCAAGTTCTTCTAAGTCCTACACGTTACAGCGTTCGATTCACAAGATATCCAGCAAGACTGTGTAGTCACTACAGCTGTTGTGTTACATGACCTGCACTAGTATGTGTGATCTCTTAGCTCTGTGGCACAGTGTGCAGTGATGTGGTTAAGAGCGTCGGTTCCTCTCACGGCATGAAGCATCTTTTGTTCTTTTAACAATCCTTTGTAACATATTATGACAAATTAGTTGTACCGCCACGGGTGGCCGACATCGTTAAGGCGCGGGATCGTGAGCGGGAGGTCTGGAATTAGAATCCCGCCTGGACTGTCCTCCCTCACTGAGGTTTTTTCCAGGTTTTTCTTAGTCTTTATAAATGGCAAATGCTGGGGAGGTACCCTAAACTTAGGCGTGGAACGTTTCCTTAGTTAAAAAAAAAAAAAATCCTTTCCCAATATATCGTTTCATCTCGTGTATCATCAGTGTCCGCCGCCTGTGGTGCCTCAATAGTAAAAACGGGCGTTAAACACTATTAAAAACATTAGTTGCGTAATATTGTTTTCCAGAAACAGCAAGCATTAAAGTTAACATATTATAATATTTCCTCCAGTATTTGATTTATCTAAATGCAATATGCTGCACACACATTCCCTGCACATGCAAGAAGAACAAAAGATGGCTTTTGGACACAAGTTCAAGAAGCCTGGGATATTGTAGTCTCTCGTGCACACTACTGTAGAAATTTGATATCATCTATATCTCGAAGAATGAGGGAGGTTATAGATGCTGAGGGTTCATGGACGATATCAATTTGTGTTTATTTCTGTGTGTTTTCATTTTAGAAAATAAATATTTCTGTTCGTGTATTTACTTGTAAAGAATACGTTAATTTGTGATTTCGTTTTTGTGTGCACATGGGTGTGATAAAACTCAAATGATTCGTTGAAATATAGCATGATATTACTGCAACATAATGTTCTACATATACACTTATAAAACCAATAATAAAAATAAATCTGGGATATGAACCCAGGAACTTACTCAGAAGAGCAATGCCTTCTAAACCGCTCGGCCACCGCTACTCTACCCTAATGTTCCCTTTCCAGATGCCTGTGATTATGACATGTTTACACGTAAAGCTCCCATTGCAGTGTGCACTCGCTGCATGCGCTTGAGAATATAGTTTTTTTTTTTTGTCAAATAGTTTACAAGTAGAAAGCGGGCTTGACGCTAAATATAGTCGAAACAATACCGTACTACAGCATCAACTTACGTAGCATCAGCTACGCTGAAATGTGACGCGCGTTCATAACCAGTCAAATGTAAAGGAATGTCATTGGCGGCGGTACAGGACGAACAGTCGTAAACAGATGTACCTCAATCTAACTACAAGTCAACACAGTGTCTCCTAGTGTACAAATCTTCGTGCAAGTGGTAAGGTGTTTTGAGAGCTATGGACGTAAATAAAAAAGATTTAAAAGGCATGCTATTTTGTTTTTGCCCTCTTGGTCGCTCATATGTAACTTTGCAGTTAAACCTGCATCACCGTAACAAAGCGTCAGAAACTTCCTGAGGTGCCTGTTTTTTGACTTATTTCCGCATCCTGTATTAACATTAACACTTGCGTACCTTGAAAATTCACCACCTTAAGACACAGAACCTTGGCGAACAAATAAATGGCTTCGATAGTTTTTATACAAAAGATGCATTAGCAATATCGACATGAACTCGTTAAAAGAATATCCAGAGCTCAGACAATGTTATTTATTCAGTAGTTTTGACATGTGTTATCTTAATTACGCACACATTTAACTGAAAACAACTTCTATCCATATTTGATTGATGTAAATTTCTGATATTGTTTTACTCCTGCACCAAAGAATAGGATCACAACTTAAGGTTTGAACTTTCCAATTTGGCGATGGCACGAGATGGTCTTTAGAGAAGTTGGGTATATCGCATTTCTTTCATCAAACATGATAACAGTTTCCATGCGATGAATATTTGATATTCGTCATTAGAATACAACACATTTTTTGCTGAATCAGCTTAAAGATGTAATGAGGCTTAGTTTTCCACGGTATCTCTGTATTCATTTCAGTACAGTTTACATGAAATTGTTTCCTAAGTCTCCTCTTAACAACAAGTAACAATATATATGTCTGCTTTAAATTTGGCGAACTTAGTTACGATATCTGCTCTTGAAAACTGCAGTATACAACACATTAAAGTTATAGGTTTCATCAGTATCACTGAATATTTCACTGATATGACATGGACATCATCAACACAATCCCTCGTTCCTATTTTAGTGCTTCTTATAACGTATCATTTTTACGCTGTTTCTAATTATTTTGTATTAACTGTTTCGCGTTTTTGTTCCCAAAGTGTTCAAACCGAGGAATTTTTTAACAAAGTATGCCTGTAATATTAAAAGTTAATGTCCAGTGCTATCATTATTTGTGAAACGACGAATAAAATAAATTTAAAGATGGGACGAAAGAGTCTAGCTCAAATTATCATTTCAGTTTATCTGTCAATTGTGTTTCGTGGGCGAGAAAAAGCCTTGGAGAAGAATAACTTTGGTATTGCCCTATATGATAATCTAACCGGAATCGGCTATTTTATGCATAGTGCAAGTTACAACTGATTAACAGCATTTTCAGGTACACCATACAAGGTTTTACACTTCGAAGCATCGAAAAATAATAGATAACTTTAGAGTAATAATGGATGTATCTTTTTGCATAACATAATGTAGAAACTTTTTGTGTTGAAGAGCATGGTCAATGCAACTCATGCGCATGCCTTCCACTCGAGGCGAACGCAGTGTGGTACACGCGTAAGAGAATTCTGCCCTGCCAATCTCTGCTTACCGTAGTTGTATGTTGCTCTACTGAACATGTGCCTCCAAGCTGTCCTCATATTAAACTTTGACACACTTGGGTATGAGAGAACATTGTTGTATACATTTGAATAGTTTCAGTATATTATGAAAAGCAAATCACGACTATCTTCCTTTGTATTAAATGGCGTGCATTTATTTCTAGATATCTTTAAGTGAGACATTCTGTACAACCTCTGGGACGTTTTAATATTCTCCAGACATGTTAAGTGTACAGTTTTCTTGGTAATACCGAAGTTGAGAATAATATTTTCATTTAACTACATCGTAAAACATATCATTGCTTTCGATTTATTGAACAATATAAAGGATAGCAATAACAGTAAGAAAGAGCAAAGATTGGAATATGCTTATATGCTTTTCTGAAATGTTATCACGCAAAGCGCAGGGGATGGAAAAGAGACTCGCGTGCTCACTTACCCTCGCGTGCTGTTATTCTTCCAACTTCTCCTACCCTTCCTAATCGATCTGTACCTTATTACAAAGCCAGCCACAGTCTCATGTAGTGTACAAGGTCTTCATTTATTTTTTGTTTAACTATTTTTACCGAGAAAGACATGGTGTTAGAACTTGCTAAATTAACTAACCGCAGATCTCTTATCTTTGCAGAGGAACACTTCATTTTATTATTTATTCTTTGTAAGATATTCAGACAGCGTTTATCGAAATCTGGAAAGTTTAACTGCACATGTCTAATCTTTATATGGCATGTTAATTATTTCTATTTAATTAAATAAATTTATTTTTACAGTATTATTTGTTTATTACTTTCTATACCTACTAGTTAGAGCTTTAACAACATCGTTTTACTTTCGCTTTGTCCCCCACAAATCTTACTTAGTAAATAGTTTCCCCTTTTGTGTTTTCACCTTTTTCCATTATGAATGTGTCGCTTTTGCTTCCTGAATTCCAATACAGTCTTTATCAGACGGTTAATCCACTATTTTGTTATTTTATTTTGATTTTCCTTATAAATTCTAAGTACACTTTTCTATGGGCTATTAAAATGCGTCATATGCTAATTCGCTGTTGTGTCATCCAGTGATATGCATTGCCGTATAACTTCCCCCTTCTTTGTCAGTACTTGGGTTAGGTGTAAGGTAAAGAAAGTACACCGTATATCTGTTTGTTCAAATATCTCATGAATGGCACGGCGGCGGGAGGAGCTAATTTGCCGATAAGTCTTCGCTCACGACCAGCCGAAATACATTAAACCCAATCTATCAAAAGCTAACATGCACTGTCAACAAACATTATATCCTTCCGCGCTTATATTTGGGCGGAACAGCGAAGATAAGATACTATGACTGGATATGGGCATGGATGAAGGGAGTAAGCCATATACATTGAAGCAAATAATCTTGAAGGCCTCTTAGACACATATCTTGCACGCCCGCTGGACTTCTAACCATGGCCAAATGGTTTATTTACCACCACTGTTTATTTACCACCACGGGTGGTCGAGCTCGTTAAGGCAAGGACTCGTGAGCGGGAGGTCTGGGGTTCGAATCCCGCCAGGACCGACCTCCCTGACTTGAGGTTTCCCTCAGTCCTCATAAATAGCAAATGTCGGGGAGGTACCCTAAACTAAAGCCTGGAACGTTTCCTTCCTTAAAAAATCCTTTCCCAATTTATCATTTCATCTCATGTATCATCAGTGTCCACCGCCTGTGATGCCTCGGTAGGAAAAATGGGCGTTAAACACCATTAAAAACACTGTTTATTTTCATTGGCAATAGCTTGCATGAACACGAGTAGGGTAAATATGTTTACGTAAGCACATTCCTCTCACTTGCCTTCTTCTGATCGCTAAACAGTTCCTTTCCGTTTATTCCACAATGGCCACAATGTCGTACTATCAGTACAGAAGTTTCATGTGCAATTAAAAGTATTGATTGAAAAACCTTTTAATATCTATTTATTTGTCATTTTAGTTATTAATAACCGAGATAGCAGGATGAACTAAGCAGATATTTTGTGAACTCTTTACAAAGGAGGAGTAATGAGGCATTTGTACGATGTAAACAAACACATCCATCTGTTGACATCGCATTTCAGCTTTCGTTAAACAGAGAGTGGGGTCGAGGTGACTTGAGTAGAAGATAGAAACACCAGAAGTGAGTCTTAATAAATACTAATGCACTTAAAAGTTATGTCACAATAGGAGATGCCGGAACAGCCTACCTTCATTTTCCAAACATTTCTGACATCTGCTTGTGAAATAACTCTTCGCCCTTCTTCTTCCTTGAGAAATTAAACCGATCTCATGATCAATGTTTGTCTAAAGTGTGTGGACATAGTAATTTATGAATCACATTAGACTTGGAACTCAGTCATCTCGGAATTTCTCTTTTAATAATCTCCTGAAACCACCACGAGCAAACCTTCCGAGCCATAAAAATAATGAATAACCTCTTGTTTGGAATAGGATAATTAGATGTAATTTATGCGATTTAGTATTCTTAGCAGACTTTATTCTTGGATTAGACACGTATTATTTCTTTTACTGATTGCATGGCGTGAAACTTAACGTAGCAGTTCGGTAAACTTCTTCCATCGGCTCGCCCCGACTAGTTTTGGTCTTGAGTAATGGATTATTTGCCGATGGAGTCTCTTGCTGCCGCATCTGCCGTCAGATAATTGGATATCCCAATATAACACCTTGTTTCATTCTTTATCTATTTGAGATGCAGATTTACTTATATTCTAATTTCATTTCTACAAAGTATTCAAAGTTTTTCATAGATTTAAGTAATGACTATCTCACTTGCTCTTTTCCACAACTTCTCATAATTTATTTACTGTGAAGTTATCATATGTTTTGCTACATTGAGAGTCTGCCCTCGTGGTCTACCATACTTGCCACATAGACGCAAGATCGCGGGATCAATCTCGTCTAAGTTCGATGGATTTTTTTCGGGCGTAAAAATCCTAACAAAAGTATCGGAAGGGAAGTAAAGTCATGAGTCCCTTATCCTAGATTTAAGGCACTAAAAGAGCCTCAGGCCTGAAAGTAGAGGCCTCTGAGCAAGTTTATTGGCTGTTTCACGCCCTGATTTGAGTGGGACGCTGATGACCTGAGATGTTAAATAAATAAATCAAATCAAGAACTATATCGAGGGAGATAATGTGCGGTTCTTTTCTCTTTGCTACTTTTTATGCATATGCAGAACAAGTTATCTGGCCCGGATTTTCCTACCCTAAAACTCATGTCCAACCTGTCCAACCTTAATGGTTTTACGAAATTAATGTTGATATAATTGGAAAAGTTCTAGCATAAAAAGCAAGTCGCTTCAGGAATCAAGTTCATTAATTTTAACACTTATTAAATGTTAAGCCTAGCTTTGGTTACAGAAGGAAAAAAAAAAAACCTGATTTTATCATTAAATTAAAGATTACCAACTTGGAAACATCTGTATGGATGAGGCCAGAATTTGGCTATAGTGTAGCTATTAGAAGAAGGCAGCCGAGAGGAATATGCTACTTAAACATTAACAGTGTTGTTAGGTACTTATGGTTAGAGTTTAGAGGGCGTACAAGATCTGAGTCTTAATGCTTAACATGTGGCAACATGGGTATCACACATTCACTCTTCGTGTGCAGATAAACAGTTCAAACTCCCCTCGCACTTCAGTTCGCACTCGACTTCTTTTGATCGCCAGACTATACATGGTGCGTTTGGAGTGAAACATCCCGCCAGAATTTTAAATTTGTTCATAACTGGTATCTATGGCAATTTCGTTTTCATGGTGTGTAATGTATGGGGATGGAAGTTTCGTGCCCTAAAAACGTAATAAATACGAATGCATTTATGAAATGTGCTGCTTATGTAACGGCAAAATATTCACTTCTATGCACAGTAAAAATATATTTCTGGGTTTAGAAATTTATGGTTTGTATAAATAATTCACTCATGCTTGAGAAAAATGCAAATGTATGAACTTCCGATCCCTAGTAATATAACACGAAACCTAGGCATTAAAAATGGAATCAGTCTTGAACGACAGCGTTCGCGTTATTCGTTAACAAAAGTCCTAAGCTCCCATTTTACGTAACAAAACTAAAACGCAGTGCCTAGCTATACAGTAAGAAACACTACAGAAGTAGTCTCATAACCGATACGGTAACATTGCGGAAAAGGTTTAAAGTGAATAACATTAAGCAGCTTAAATTCTGCAAAATACTCTTGTTTTCTACAGCTTAAATACTAGTCTCACAATCTCATTATTAGTAGCGAATCCAATATGTGCGTTGCGTACATTGCCAACACAGTTTGATTCTTTTCAGCGATAATATTTCCCGAGAATTTAAAGTATGAAAAGAAAGGCTCCTTTGTAGCAAGGAACAAAAGCTATCGACGGTATTGTTTTATACAATCGCGCAAAGTGTTCTCTCACCAAGTCGTTTGTAGCCAAGGGTTTGAAGGGTGAATCAGATCGGGAAATCGAAGCACCTGTGTTCGGCTGAGTATGGCAAGTACTAGCCTCTGAACGTTACCAGAGTTCTTCTGGCTTTTGCGAAATAGTTTCCAGCCATCCTTTGCATTATCTGAAGTACTTAACGCCAGTTTCGAGTTACCACTCAGTTAATTCCCTTCAATGAGAATTGCTGAGGTTCCGCAGAATGTGCGAAAAGTTTGGGCACTGCAGTGCTACTTTTACCTAGACTCTCCCGTTAGTGTCGTGCAGTTTTACATTTTACTTGTCTTTACATGGATCTTAGTGCTATGATAAAAACAGCAGAATTAAGTCATAGAATATATTGTTAGTACCGTATAGCACGGAAGAGAAAAACGAAAGGTTTCAGCAAATACTCTAGGATTTATTAGGTTATGCTTTAAAACGTCATACCTCTAATAAATTAAGGCATAACACTGAGGCAGTGCCCAATAAGATCATTTACAATATGTAAACGGAGTATTGATGAATTTTTCTCAATATCTCTTAAATTTAACATATTAAAACACATAGGAAATTTACCCAAGAAAAGAAAATGTAGTTTCATATGAAATTTACTCCAAAACAGACAAAATGAAATACAAAACAAACTTATTACAGAACACTCGATACAGTATTAAAATTTAAACTCCTCAGCTTAAAGTGTCGCTAAGGAATTGTCCATGTTTTACCCACGGTAACAAACTAATTCTTTATTTACTTTCTTAAAACACAATACGCAAATTTAGGAGCGCCATGGTTTCACCTGAAACAAGAAAGAAGAATATCGTATTTATTCCTCTTAAAACACCCTCTCTCCATCGGAAAGACAGAAGAATCATCCATTGTCTTACACTAATTTAAAAAATTATCATACGATTTCTCGTTTTATCTATCTTTCGTTTTCAAAACCTATCTTCCTCTGATAATTTTAACACACACTTTGAAACCCGGCATAAATAATCGCTTTCTGTAGTCTCTGCAATGCTTTGCCACAAGATGTTAAACTTAGATAACTTATGTTCCAATATAGACATCAGTTGTTATATTTTTATGTAAAATTTATAATTCTATTGCTGCTGATGTTATTTTTATCATTAATTGTACTATCAGCATCATAATATTAGTGCTTTTTATTCTCTATTTTTTACTAGTACACTCATTTCCACCCTCTTTCCTGTTTTACGTATTTTTTTTTTTTTTTTTTGTGTGTTTAGCGCCCGTTTTAACTACTGAGGCACCGCAGGCGGTGACATTGATGATGCACGAAATGAAATGATATATTGGGAAAGATTTTTTTTAAGGAAGAAAACGTTCCAGGCCTAAGTTTAGGGTGCCTCCCCGGCATTTACCATTTATCAGGACTGAGGAAAAACTGGAAAAAACCTCAGTCAGGGAGGACGGTCCTGACGGGATTCGAACCCTAGACCTCCCGCTCACAAGTCCGTGCCTTAACGACTTCTGCCACCCGGGACGGTTTTACATAGGTTTATATGTGTATTGTTCTTGTTACCGTTTATGTTCTAATTTTGATGTTGTCTGAAACTTGGTAATTATTAGACTGGTAGAGGCGAGAAGAAGGTAGCTGCCAAAATAATTGCATAAAATTAATCACGAAGATAGATAAAAAATAATAATTCCGTAGTTTTACCCACAATAAACATAATTATTTATGTGCGTTCTTCAAAATAATACCTAGATTAAAATTGGTTTAACACAGAATTTTCTGAAAACTAAGTTAACAAAATACATGGGTCACTGGCACAATTAATGAAGGAGTTGACCGCTGCAAGAAAGAGAGCAAGGAACATCAGAACGGAACTAAGTACAAACCCTTAACCAATTAGCATTAGACACCGTTTATGAGATAACTCCATAAATGCGGACCACATTAGCAAAGAAAGCGGGGGAAGGAGGAAAGATAAAAGGAGATGGATTACGTAACCTAACATATATTCTTGACACAGTGGTTATAGTTTTGTTTCGATAACCTGTTGTTCCTTGATTTTATTTCAGAGAGTGACTCTGGTTTTTTTCATTTTTGATCGTCCTGTCATTTCGATATATACAATCGTAGAATTTAAATAACCGGACAAAATTTCCTTGCGAATAGTTCACGTCACTAATTTGGAGCCACAGTACGGATAAAATCCAAGAGCTTGAAACGTCAGAGGCAGCAAGGGGATGGAACATTTGAAATTGTGTCCTTATATTAGTATTATGAAAGCCAGTCAGTTCTTCCTGCCGTCCTTTTGTTTTTCGTTTGTTGATTCTCGATGCGGGCGTGTAACACGTAACGAAGTTACCACGCTGATGAAACTTTAAACTTTATTTCCAAATTAACCATGAGTTTAATTAGAAAATGTAAAATAGGTTTTTACTTGTTTTCTTATGCTGTATTGATTCCTTAATTAGCCCAGTAATCTCAGGCTCAGCTACTACCGCCACGGGTGGTCGAGATCGTTAAGGCGCGGATTCATGAGCAGAAGGTCTGGGGTTCCAATCCCGCCAGGACCGTCCTGCCTGGTGGTTTTTTCCAGGTTTTCCTCAGTCCTCATAAATGGAAAATGCCGGGTGGAGTACCTTTAACTTAGACATGGAACGTTTCCTTCCTTAAAAAAATAAAAACAAATTCTTTCCTAGTATATCATTTCATCTCGTGTATCATCAGTGGCCATCGCCTGTGTCTCAGTAGTGAAAACGGGCGTTAGACACTGTTCATTCACATTAAGGCTAAGTTAATACTTTTAAGTCCGTTTTAAATACTGCGGCATCAGATACGGGGGGGAACTGATGATGTATGAAATGAAGTGAAAAAGTGGAAAGAATTTTGAGAAGTGTTTCAGTCGTACGTTTAGGGTACATTTGTCAGCATTTAACGTGACCGAAGGTATGGCTCAGGCATAGCTCTTGAAATCCACATTCAAGAGGCTCTACTAGGTTCAAATACCTGGAAACCGGCCATCCCCCCTTTTTTTTGTTGCCTCCCCCCCATAATTGTTTAGGCGATGCTGGGATGAATCTTTTCTTCCACAAAATTTCCGCTCTCCTATTTCGTATCCCTTCACTCCGTTGGTTCTGTTACAGAGTTGAAAGTACCAAAGCAAGGTAGACTGGTGTGGTTTGCGCTTTGGAAAGGTTTGCGTCGCGGCGTACGCCTATACCTCTTGAAATATCGTTTCGTCTATAGGATCACTGATCTCTCTTATTACTGTTTCGTGTTTATATATTTTAGGAGAAAGAATAATGATTAATGAAGGGCTGTGTTAGGAGTTATCTAATTTATTTTTTGTTAGGGTATAATTAACTAATTATATTTATTTTATCTGGCATGAAAGCGGTTCCTTCTGAGGAGCTCCGCCAGCGTCACGATGTTCTGTCTCGAAACAATGTAAAGTACCCCGTCTAAGTGCCTCACTAGTCGCCCAAATCCCCCTCACATCAACTCTTCTTCCCGGAGGTAATGTAAGGCTAAAGTTTCCTTCCCTAACAATCCGATCCAAGAGTTTAATCTCCCGGCAACTGCCAAGGCTCTTCTACAGACGATCAGGACTCGGCGAATACTTTTGACGTCGGTGGCTTCAGGGTCACACTCATATGGGCTCCTGTATATTAGGCATACAGGGCAACGAGACCGCTGATCCCGCAGTGTAAAAACGTCTCTTATAGCTCCTGCTAATATGTTGCGACGTGTTTACTCGCAGGATTTCAGCATATTCTCACGTGTAGCCGAGAAATGGTCAGAGTTTCCCGGGAACAACTTCGGGAGAGAAACTTTGTTCCTTTTAGTTGCCTTACCTCCTCTTGCGTTCATTGCATGAGGGATATTGTGATTTTAGTCACCGTTGGTGAACTGTTTCATTTTGCCCATATTATGGCCACCCTTTTACAGTGCTCTACCTTTTAATCGAATGTCACCATCTGGCTTCTCTTAGGGTTTCCATTTCTTGCCTTTCGCTCTCTCGGCTGTTCTAGCGGACGATGCAATTGCTGTAAAGCTCATGGTCTGTTTTATTCGCCTTTGTGGTATATGTCACGGTTTTCTGTTTTTAGACTTTTAGGGCCAATGCTGCTTTCGGTTATTTGCCGCTAATAATTTTACTGTGCAACTTTTTACCATTTTTACACTAGTAATTAGCCAATGGGATATTATTGTTGATGGTAAAATAACTGTTTTTTGTGTTTTTAGGAATTAACAATTCTGTTTTACAATTTGACAGCGTCTTTAAATATTTGCGAATATCTTGGCCATGATGTCGACTATTCTCCAGCGCAGTAGTCGTATGATCTTAAAACGTGATCAACTGCCAAAGTCTTTCGAGGCGATAAATGTAAAAGACGAGAAGATGATAATTAGTCCGGACTTAGCGTCTAACCTTCTCAGAATGAGGGAAATACCGGAAAACATTACCTAGCTATCATATTTCACAGGGGATTGGACATTGGCCCGCCTGTTGACAAGCACATACACTTTATGATATCTCTCCGTCATTCGCCGTCAATGAAGATGTAGAAAAACCTGGTAAAGGGTCACTCTGGGTACGGTCCTGAGGGAATTCGAACGCCATACCTGTTTCTGTGTCGGTAAGAGAATATAATATTCATCTCCTAAGTACTTATAGTGTAATAATTATGGGAGTTCGAACACCTTACCTATTTCTGTGTCGGTAAGAGGATATAATATTCATCTCCTAAGTACTTATAGTGTAATAATTATGGGAGTTCGAACATTTTACCTATTTCTGTGTCGGTAAGAGGGTATAATATTCATCTCTTAAGTACTTATAGTGTAATAATTATGGGAGTTCGAACACCTTACCTATTTCTGTGTCGGTAAGAGGATATATTCATCTCTTAAGTACTTATAATGTAATAATTATGGGAGTTCGAACACCTTACCTATTTCTGTGTCGGTAAGAGGATATAATATTCATCTCCTAAGTACTTATAGTGTAATAATTATGGGAATTCGAACACCTTACCTATTTCTGTGTCGGTAAGAGGATATATTCATCTCTTAAGTACTTACAGTGTAATAATTAATTTAAGTATTTAAAGGAGCGAGTATGATATTGTCAAATGCCACAATTTTTTATAAAATGTGTTTTTTGTGTTTGTTCACCTTCTATTCAGCAGTGCAAAGATATTTTAACATTTACTCACAATGGTTGTTCTCATACAATGGGTCGGTCCTGGTGGTGTAGTGGTAACCGTACTTGCCTCGCAAACCTAAGATCGTGGGTTCAATCCCGGCCAGGTCCATGGAATTACTTTTATGTTTAACATTAACAACATTGAGGCCTAGGTTTGTATCACATGTGAACGTTATTAGGTAATGGAATTCATTATATACGCAATGATTAAAGTTTCCTATGTGCTATTATAAAACAAATTATACTCCTTTTATTAAATATGGCGCTATTGGTAATGATTGTAGAAAATATAAATCTGTAAGTATACAAAAAAAAACTGTCAATAAGGCTTGGTAAATGTTAAAGGCTTCCAGAGATATCACCAGCTAAAGCACCTACAGGCAGAAAGCCAAGAAGAAATATCAACAATTGCAGGATGGTAGACTGTAAAAACTTCATGCAAGAATATTTAAGTTCGTTGAACATTGGTTTCCTTAAGTTGGCCATACAATATTGCCTGTGACCGAAACTTTTGGTTGCACCCATTAAAAATTCCTGCAGGAAGAAGTTATTTTCAATCGTAATGAATGAGTAGTGTTTAACGCCCGTTTTTGCTACAGAGGCACCACAGGCGATGAACACTGTGATGATACATGAGATCAAATGATATATTGGGAAACGATTTATTTTTAAGGAAGGAATCGTTCCAGGCCTAAGTTTAGGGTACCTCCCCGGCATTTGCCATTTATGAGGACTGAGGAAAACCTGGAAAAAACCTCAGTCAGGAAGGACGGTCCTGGCGGTATTCGAACCCAGACCTCCCGCTCACGAGTCCGAGACTTAACGAACTCGGTCACCCGTGGCGGTTTTTTCAATCGTAAAATTGATGCAACCCAACATTAAAAAGTTGGCACCTTTGCCGATAATTGTTGCAAAGATGGAGAGGAATAGTGATGAATCTCAGTTCCGATTTTCATAAGTGACAACTTTTAGATTTGATTGTTTGAAAGATAAATATCATTACACGTTGAACACTTCAAATCCATAAATGTCGCCAGAACATTAGGAGCCTAATTCATTCCAAATATCCAGAAATTATACTTAAATCCATTTCTATTTGTGAGAAAAAAAATCATATATTCCATGTCTCAAAGTGACATTTCAAGAGTCTGGTAAATGAATAGGAAACAAATGAAGAATTTGACACACAGATTATAGGATTTATTTTGTTTGAGGTATTAGCTTAATTGTGAGCAATGCTATTTGTAGATGTTTGACATTTGGAAAGATACTCCTGTTTTAGTATGAGACAGACCATAGCCCATTGTCATGTTAAAATATTTTTTATTAAATGTGCATGGCTCTTTTCACAAAATATCTATATGTACATGCATACCAGGTCATTGAAGAAATAAATTCTGAAACAATTATATGTGATTTAGGGATTTTTACAAATTTTGAAATACTCTCCTGAGTGTCTTTGGACTGTATCATTCTCGCCCCTTCATTTTCATTATTGTTCTTTATAGGAAATGCAGTACCTTGTAATGCTACGTGAAAGAAGTTACGTAGACTTGGGACAGGTATGTGTGAATTCCAGTGCTCAAAGTGCATATTTTTTTATATCTCTTAGAAATAGCAATGCCTGCATTTACAAATTACAGGTATTGTTCATTTTAGGAAAGGTAATTTAGTTTCAGAAGCCATTTACATCGTTTATGAAATGATTGAGAATATCTCAGGCATTCAACGTGGAAAGTTAAATACTCGTAGGAAAGCGAATTAAGAAAGCAGTCAAATTGTCAGTTATGCTATATACCAGTTCATGTCTCTGTGAAGGTACGTGATTTATACCTCTGCTATTATCCTTGAATGTCTTATTTGTGACGTTTACAAGAAACATTCTGTGCCAGACTAGTTAATTTTATTCTTTGTAATTGCTTAATTAGTTGAAACCATTGCTGAACATCGGAAACTATTACCAAGAAAGTATTTACAGAATCAGTTCTTTCGAATGAACGATATTGTTTCTTCTGTAACGTGTAATTACAGCAATTTCTTACGGGTGAACACGAAAGTTCATGTTGATGGTATCAAGCTTCTGCGCCTGCATGTAGCAGCAGGCTGCTTGCAACACGAAGCTGTACTCTAAGCAACTGTACTGCAGGGGGTAATCCCTGAACATGTTTGTGTACGCTAAAATATACCCCTCTCTTAACAACAATTAACCAAGTAGCACTATATAATTATCCCACTCGTCTGAGTGCTTTACTATCGTTACCGGGTGGCAAGAGCAGAATGGGAAATATCTAGTAAAGAGATATCAGCATAACACCAACATATGTATTCTTTTTGATGAAAACTCAAGCAACTACAATGGCGAGGTAATAGCAATTATTCAAATATAATTTTAATATCGGAATAACGATGATGATAAAAGAAAAGCAAAACAAGAGTAAATTATATTTTAAATGTATGGAATTACCATGGTATATGAACTAGAAATAAATTGTACAGGTGAATTTTTTGAAGCTCTGAAAGGAATCAACAGACACACCAATAGGATTAAAAGTTAAAGGAATAGAAATCCGCCACCAAAACAATTTCAGAATAATAAGGAACACATATTTCAAAACAATGCCATGTAAAATGAAGTGTAGAACTTACTTAACATATTTCACAAAAACTTCAGAACGAGAATGTATTACACAGTTGACCAAGAAAGCTCTGTCTGTTTATCGAGATGCTCAAATTTTAAGCGTTGGCGAAAAAGAAAGTTAAGGCGGGCACGAGTTACTGTTCAACTGGTAGATACAACTTGTACTGATACTAGTCCGTGTTCTGAGAAGCGCGGTCAAACAGGAGCACCCTAAAGATGAACTGGAGAACAATGCAACTCAGCGGCGCGGAAAATATACCAGGCCTTTGGTGATGATACTAAATTGCTCATAGCTTGCACGGATAGATTTATCTGTTTTGTTACTTCCCGTATTCTACTGAAAGCGACGTTCAACTGTCATTACGGACATCAACTGATGCTGTGGTCACAATTTTCGACTGGTTTATAGAACAAATTCGAAGTCACACCGAGATTTAAACCAGGATCTTCGGCTTGCAGTTTATATATTTATTTACTTATTTGGCATATTTAAGGGCGCTATTTATAACTCTGGTCATTAGCATCCCATTCAATTCAGGGCGTAAACCGTAGATAAAGTTTGCTCAGAGGCCTCTTCTTTCAGGCTTGAGGTTCTTTTACGTGGGGCAAATCTACGACATGGAACCCATAGCTTTACTTCCCTTCAGAGGGAAGCCATACTTAGGATTTTTACGTTCCAAAAATCCGCGACTTTTAACCAGTAACTTTGGGTCTAGAAGGCAAGTATCGGCTTACTGTGCCAGACAAAGCGGAGTAAGGTTTGGACTCGCAATCGGGAGGTACCGGGTTCTAATTCCTTGGCGCCGGTGGTCCTTAGGCCACTGCTTGGACGTAGCTTTACTTGCCACGAAATTTCCGCGCTCCTGTTTTATTCCCTTGATTCTGTTGCAGGGTCAGAAATGCTGCAGCGAGCGTAGCATGCTCTTTGTGCCTATAGAAGGGGACCTGAGGGGCTCGAACTTCTTGCCGGCGTCAAGGTGTTCTATAAGGAAACATGTTAAGAACCCCTGCTACGTCTGCGCAGTATGTATTCTGGCCGCCCGGTGTCTCTCTCACCTCATCTCTTCTCCCCGAAGGTGCTCCCATTATAGGTATAGGCACAAACGGCCAGCCGTGAGCAAGGCTGAAGTACAGGAGTGTACTCCTCCGCCCCAATCCATTCTCTAGAGCAGTGTAAAAAGTGTGTTCGTGCTGCTTGACAAGATTCGCTAAGATAAGTCAGTATTCAGTATTACTGTCTGGAAAATGGCTCAACTTGAAGGAAAATATACAGATGCTCTTAAGAACCCGAGCGAGCTCTTAAAGAGGAAGTCTTTAGCATTATCGGTAAATAGCCATCTACGAGCTCAGTTGATTAGGGTGTGGATTCGAAACCAACCTCTCTTGGAAAAAGGTGCAGCATGCTTGTGTGAGGCTTATAGACAACTGGTTCGTCTTCTCTCTCTCTCTCTCTCTCTCTCTCTCTCTCACTCATATGTGTGTGTATAATTTTATCAGGACGGCCTGTTTCTGGTTCGCTTAACACTGACAGGAAAGCAATTACATTTTTGTGATAATCCTGGAATGTTTATGGCGAACGTGAACGAAAAGTGTAGAACTTGAACCAGAGTCGTAGAATCTCACGTTATTATATTTTCATGCCTTGCAAACATGAAGGATTCATTATTACTATGCATATAAAACAAAGAACTGAGGAAATATCTCATGTCCAATCCCAGTGAAAGCAATAATAGTGGCATTTGGCTCTTCATACGGATAAAGCTTATTCAGAATATTTGTCTGAAGATAATCGAGCCCAACTGTGGTTTATTTTATTTATTTTATATATACGCTATTTAGCATCTCAAGTCATCAGCGTTCCATTCATTTCAGGTTGTGAAACGGCCGACAAATTTTGCTTAGAGGCCCCTTCTTTCTGGCTTGAGGTACTTTTACATGTCGTAAATCTACGAAATGGGACCCATGACTTTATTTCCTTTTCAAAGGAAGCTATCTATACTTAATCGACCCTGGTCGGGACCGAACCCGCATTCTTGGGTCTACGAGGCAAGTATGGACCCCAAGCATGATGTTAGGCTATATAGGGTAATGTGTGTTTGGTTTATTTACGGACGCTCTTTAACATCTCAAGTCATCAGCGTTCCATTCAATTCAGAGCGTGAAACTGCCGACAAATTTTGCTTAGAGGCCTCTTCTTTCAGGCTTGAGGTTCTTTTTCGTGCCGTAAATGTACGACACGGGACCCACGGCTTTACTTCCCTTCCGGAGGAAGCCATACTTAGGATTTTTACGCCCGAAAAGATCCATATATCCTGGCCGGGATCGAACCAGCGACCTTGGGTTTAGAAGGCAAATATGGTTACCACTACACCACCAGGACCGACTATACAGGGTAAGCCAAGTTCTAGTTGAGAGCTTGCTGATTATGTCGCACAGTTACTGCTTAAGCCCTGCGCCACTTGAATGGAGGAAATTAACAATTCCGGTGGGTGAAACGAAAATGGTAAAATGGAAGAAAAAGCTGCTATATGCAGAGTCATATTTTCAGTTTTGTTACATACATTTGTTTTGTGTGAGTGGTTCGGGCTATTTGCGTGGGAATTAAGAGAGCACTGAGCTTTTAAATGTTATCCTACTGCTATAACAGTTCTGGGACCAGTGAAACTGAAATCAGTATCAGCTGAACAAAAGAAATTTCTTCTCACAAATATAGCTGAAAAAGATTTTTATTTCTTTATTCATGTCTGACAGTTCATTTAATAATGAATATAATTTAATTGTTACACACAAACTCTATATAAAGAGTTAAAGTGAAACGTGACTATTTTTCCTGGAATTCTCGTGCTTCTAGCAAATCTACAGGAGTATTTCATTCAAGGCAACGCACTTATCTCAGAATGTGATGGAATTGCGACTCAGTAGATTTTACCAGAGAGGGAGAATTAAACGGATAGAGTATTATAATAAAACTTTCCCAATTCTAATACTTTATAAATAAAGACCTACAAAGAGTATTTTGGTTATGTGAGAAATTCAGTTCATTTGTACATTTTGGGTATGAATTTATTCACTTGAACGCGCACCTAATATGCGCTAAACCTGGCAGGTGGAGCGAAAGTTTCATTCTCATTTTGAGCCTCCTTGACCTCCGAATGCATCTTTCAAAAATTGTGCGTCTCTTTTAATTCAATTGCTTCTTTTATTGAATAGTCCCGAAGTATATTACCAAGACACACTTGAGAAAATGATATGGGTGTAGGGGCAAGGGAATGGAAATATTAACTCGTAAAGCGGCAGATGTGGAATGATGCTTTATTTTTTGTCTACAGTTTAACGTCCCTCATAACAACGAAGGTCTAAAGAGACGATGAAATGAGCGTGTAAACGAACCCGGAGTCCACGACGCTTAAAGTTACCTGGCTGGCATTCACCTTTTCAGGATAAGGGAGAAAAACAAAAACCCAACAACCTTTACTCATAGAACTAACCTTACGGGATTCGAACCCAAGATCTCTGGATTCTGAGGCAGACACGCTAACCGCGGAGGCGGTAGGAATGAATTGCAAGAATAAAGCACAAAATATCGCCAACTCCGGTACCTCCGCACCATGCAACTGTAGTACTCATATCACGGTACCTAAGAGTTGACACTATTGCAGGGAGTTTAGTAACCAGCAACAATGCGCTATCCCTCTCTCATTTTTGCAGTACATGCAAATGTGCCTAACTTTACATTTACTTCGTGAAGGATATTTAAGTATGCATTTATCTAACAAGACGTTCTTAATTTTTATTTCATTTTTTTTAGCATAGCTCTTCTATGAATTGTTGAGCTCACATTCAAAGAATCTGTTTAATATTTGCAAATTTTGTTTTTACACTTCAAAGTTCCCTCAACTCGCTTTAGTGCAATGTGAATAAATGTTATGTGTGACAATTATTTTAATTGCACTTGAAGACACAAAGCGCTGTCAGTGCATGTGTCATGTTAATTACAATGTGGCATTGAGGCATGATTTAAACAATGTGAGAGCGTGATAGCAACACAAACATTAATTACATGCTGTCGTAAAAACGTATGTAAACAAAGAATTGACACAACTCGCCAATTTACACCGGGTTTTAATGAATTACACCACGTTTATTTCCGAGATTGTAGAGGGGTTTTGTAATTATACAAGCAATTTGAGGTAGAGAATCTATGATTCACGAAGAAAAATAAAGCATTAAAATGTTTTAGTTAGTTTTAAGTGAAATGAGGGAAAAGGCAACCTTAAAATGACCCCAAACCTGTTCCGCGAGCAAAGAATCTCAACATTGGTACCTCATCATGAACATATTTAATATCTAATACTACAAAAGTTGCACATTTTCCGACTAATCATATGACTGTACGGTACTGAACAGGTTATGTAGCTTAGTCTAGAGGGCGCTGTCCACCTGACTGTGTAAGGCGGCTCACTTGCTTTCGAAGATCGCAGGTTAACATGAAAAATAGAAAGGAAACCTAAATGTTACACAATACTGTAAAAAATTATAAAAATGCAAAAAGTGATAGAGAGGACTGGAAAGCAATAACAATGATTCAGTTTTACTGGACGCCAGTATCACACCAACAGTGCAGACCATGCATTCTCTATCTCAAATTAATCGTCTAATGTCCCTCTCCAATCTCTGAAACTGTTGCGGTGTAATCGATTAGCGCGCGGTATATGATACAGACTCTAAATACGTATAAAATGTTTACACTAAAGTAAATCAGTTTACTTTCCTCCAATTACACTCGTACCTTTGTACCTCTTCTATCCGTTTCAGCATTATTACTGATGGAATTATTAACAGCATTAAATAAAAGGATTCTGTTATGCGGCAATGAATTGTTTTCCTCTCTATTATTTTGAGTACGCAGCCAGTGCTGTTAAATATAAGCTCGGCGCTCTGCTGAATAAAGAAGGGGAGAGAATTGGTGTCTGTGCGCACATGTAGATACTTCAACATCCATTAGCAAGTAATTTTGTTTTGGAGTCGCAGAGATGAAGCCTGCGGTGGCGATACAAAGCGTTCCATATGAAACGAATCACTTGAAAAGGGGATTTGCAGTCGATGAGAAAACGGTCGAAAACTTTATACTTTTTGTTATGCCTTCTCAGCTTTATTTTTCTTTCATTTAGCACTTTTTTGTTTTCTTCAGTTCTTCCTTTTCTTTACTTCTTCTCTTTTGCAAGTTTTCTTTGTTCTTCTATGAACTTTCTGTTATTCGTTTTCCTTTGCTTTTCTCTTCCTTCATTCTACAGATATTCAAGTTTTTCTTTCACGATTTTCTATTCTTATTACCTTTCTTGTTCTTCTCTGAACGAGGAAATCATTATTAATCAAGTCGCCATTTCATTTTAGTGCATAAACCCTGAATCGTTCCTCTAACTTCAGCTCTTGATAAAACACCTAAAGTTGATATTCATTAGATATTCAAATAACATTTCAGATTACAGCTGCCTTTAGTAAATGAGTTGAAAACTCGGACGTGGAGGTGGATGCACGCAGAATAAATGAATATATATGCACATTGCTACTAAGACTAAAATGCTATGTTATTTTTCTTCTTTTGTTGATAAACTAAATGGAGATAACTGAAATCCTTTATTAAACGCATATTGTGTAGGTAAATTAATGATAAATATAAAGGCGGGCTGTATATTATGGTTATAATGTGCATGCAACTCTGTGAAAATCTTAAAGGATAGGCACTCAAACACAAGCTTTGTGATGCAGAACCCCCATTTGGACGCGTGGCCGGCTTAACAGCGATTTGCTTGGCACCGGGTAACACGCTGTTTGCCGGTTAGGTCGGATGTTCATAGCCCCTTAAATTCAAGCGCATAGTTTTCTACAGCACACAAAACACCATTTATTTATTTATTTATTTATTTATTTATTTATTGTCGTACAATGGTATTTCGTGCTCATGATCGGGTTTTCTGTACTCCAGCATCTCTTGTTTTGTATCGCTACATGATCATGTAAATAAAACCATACTTCATTTGTAAAAAAAAAAAAAATAAATAAATAAATAAAAAATAAACGCCGGTCAATAGAGCGAACGTTAACATTATCTAGCACTCAATTGCAGAAGTTAACTCTACTGACTTTATTGCGTGGTTGCAATTCGTGAACTATCTTATAGGGATTTAATTGTAAAAGCTTAGTGGCATTCCAAGCTGAGATTTGCGAATTTTCTGATTCCTGTGCAAGCTTTCTCAGAGATTTTTTTTTTACTCATTCTAACTTTTTTCCCAATATCATGGAGTTTTTCCTTTGTAAGAACACAGCGTTTTACTTTCGGTTCTTATCTACAACAGACCCCCGTTTCCCTAATTCGCAAGATTACGAACATTTTCTCTGCGAGGAGCACGAACAGCAGGGAATCTGTCCGTAAATCACGGTCTTACTTCTATACTAGAGTTTGTTGTCACTTAAGAATTATACATGAAGATTCTGTGTGCTAAATTATACGCACTTTTAGGCATTATTACAGCACTAATATACTATAACACTGAAACACGTGGTTTCACAACGCTCAACTCCTATACAGCTCAAAGACTGCGCTGATGAACGAAGAGGCGGGAAAGTTTAGGGGGAGCAGAACCAGTTAGAAACAGGGCAGGCAAATCCCCATTAAGGCGGCTACGCGTTCAAATGAAGACTGTAATTTTTTGCATATGCAATAGACAATTGTATTTATTAGGAAATTAAAGACAAAATGACTTCTGTGTCTTATGCATTCTTGCCTTGGCTGACTTGAAGATTAAGTTTTGAGAAAATAAATTAATTACAGGCAAATGGAAATAGTGACAGTTAGAAACATTACTTTATCAGTTAAATAGCTGACGGACGTTAAACATTAAATGAATATTACTCACTTTTGTATATGCATTTGTAAAAATAATGAGTGGAATTGAAAGAATTCTATAGTTTTTCACAGTGAATATGTAAACTATGGCCCATAGTGCGACTATAAAAACTTTTTAAATGATGCTCATGGTGTTATGTTACAAAATAGCACTTTTAGAATAACCTCCCGTTGCTGAAGCCAATAAATAGTTTTTGCATGATTTTTCATTGTTAGAGTGCTAAGGTACACAATGTCTCATAGCTTGGCTTGAATTTCTAGGTTTTTATAAAAATAATTTTAGGTTTTATCATTAATTAGATTTTGTAGGTTTTAATCCATTATTTCAGCTGTTTATCGGATTTTAATACATTTAAAACTGCATATGTATATAGACAAAAATCAATTCACAGATTACATAATTATGTAAATATATTATTGCCACTTAAGACAATCAATTCTCCTATTCTGGTATTTTCACAACAAAACCTCTAGGTAATTCACATTAACACAATTATTTCATCAAAGAAAGTATTTTTTAAAAATATATAATCAATTTCATATAAAAATAGTTCACTTTTTGGTTCTGTTGTTCTACACAATTAGCCACATTTCTAAGCTTTCTAGTGGGAGCTTTTTTTTTTTCCTTCAGCACATTTTTGTAGACAGAGAAAAATGCAAGCTATCATTGGCATATTTTTCATATACGCCATTGCTAATGTCCTCAAAGTAATTCTCCTGTAAACTAATTCCGTGATAATTGCACTCAATGCTTTTATCTTGCCCAGAGTTCCTCTTTAGAATGTTTGCTAATGTCTAGCGCGCTCTGTGCCTACAGATGCAGTATTTCTCTCACGAACTGTGCACTATAAACTCTAGAAAAAAACGAAATTAACAGGGCACATGTCCCACAAAGATCTTAGAAAATTATGACGGGCGTGGAAATGTGTTGCACCTCATCATGAAGTTGTGTGTACATCAGTAATGACGCACTGTTAGTTAACATTTCCCGCGAGTGCTGGTGTCCAATGGAGTCGAAATTGACAGGGATCTGGCACAGTGGTTTTTGAAGCGGCACCATGAACATGATAGTTCTAAATGAATCCTATAAACATATTGATTTGTTTCATTGATTCCAAAAACGGTCGATTTAGCATTTAAAAGTTTTGAAAAGTCCTAACTAGCCCTTTTTAGGTTCAATAAGCATTTCATTAAGGTCTAGCGGGCATGAAACACGTTGAGCCACAAACATTTTTCAAATGAAAATGCAAGGAAATGTGTTTCAATTTGAAAAGTCGATCTAATTAACACTTTCCCAGCTAGAACGGCAATTACGAAGAGAATTCCAAAATTAGGTTACACTTGATGTCCTAATCTGGGAACATTGCGCAAAGAGACTAGCGCTTGCACAGAATGCATTTCCTGTTCAGATTTTCCTATAGAATTATTTTTCGTTGTAGCACAAGTACAGAGGAAGAGTATGATTACATGGAGATTCGGTCGTGTATGTGTCAAGAGCAATGATGTGTCCTGTCATATTGACATGGGGCCAGCAGTTGGACAAGGATGTACAGACGTCAACTGATCTGATCGTCAAGAATGGCATCGTGCTGCAGATTGATGCGCTATCGCAGAGTCACTGTCGCGATATCGCACCGGAATTCCGGGTATTTCAATAGACAGTGCTCATTTCATAGTCCGAACGTATTTCTACCATCAGGCAATAAACAATTACTGAGATATTCAGGCAAGTGTTTACAAAAACTGAGTAAATATGTCGAAAGCTAGTATATACGTGTCACATTGTAATCAATAACAATTCCTGTCTCGGAATATTCAACTGTAACTTACTTTCTGAAACACCGTCAAAATATATATAGTCATGCTGGCGAGCTTTATTAATTTTATTTCTTCGGTTACTTTTGACTTGAATGTTCTTTACGATACAAAGTATAAATCTACACAATGGAATTTTTAATTTAAATTTGTCAGTATCTACTTCAAATAAACTTAATTTATACAAAATATATCTTTTTAAATATTAAGGTGGAAGTTTATATCTCATGTTTATAATGTTTAAAGTTTCACATTCTCATCTCCACACACGCCCAATTAAAAATGTCAAATGCCTCTCCTAATTTATGGTACTTAGATTTTAAAAAGGATTCAATTTTTACCACATTCTTTTGTTTTCTACTGTTACCGAGCAACATGTATGCTTCTGTTATTGTTATTTTAATTTGAACAGAACAAAAAAGTAAATCAGTTATGGCGTGAAAACTATTTTGGCTAATATTACAATTGTTAATATTAAAGTAAAAGAGCCTATTGTGGAACTCTGAACCAATCCCCTTATATTCTGTTATTTTTTGTACAGTGCACAACCTTTAGATACACTTTATTATCAAAACACAACTGTTTACATTATGTACTGAATAGTATTTATGTTTATTCTGTCCAAATTAAAACAATGGGTTGCCAGACAACAATTGAACTCTCTTTAAAATTTTAGTATCATAATATGTAGGGATGCCATTTGAAGTTTCTAGTGGGTAGTGGCTGCAGATGAGGGGGTGAAGCCTAACAGTAATCAACAATGATTTCAAAACATTCCCCTCCTTATTTAGTTTGTCGTGTTTTTTGATTAAATTAAATTTATTTTAAACCGACAGCTGTTCGGTTCAGGAAAGTTCAGGAATTCAAGCCTAAGGAAGAAATATTTTAGATGGCTAATATTTAAAGTAGTTCTTTTAAATCAAAACATAAGCTAGAACCTGAATTTTGTAATTGTCAGTGTTAGTTCTTTTTTAACTTATAAATTTGCATTAATACGGCATTTGATGTTTATTAATTTATTTAAGCAGATAAAAATTAGAGAATTCAATAATCTGTTACATTCCGTAGGACTGTTTCCAAATCAGATCATGCTGAAATTAGTGATGTTACATAACTATTAATTGATTTCTACGATTTATTTGCGTAATTAGCCTTGTTGGCAATCCTGGAGTCATTTCAAGTTGGAAGAAAGTCCATGATTACTTTGCCCAAGTACACAGTATAGCTTCTTTCAGTGCAAGAAAATTATGTTTTATACAGCAATTTAGTGTTATATATACAAAAAATATAACAGTGATAAAACAAGTTTAATTTGTAATTTTATCATGGCAAAATATGTTTTAAGTATTGCCACCCCTGAGATATTGACATGCAGAAATTCAGAATCGGGTTCTTCCACAATCCCTCTAGAAAAAATATGCAATCTATATCTTTGAAATATGAACGTTTCGGAATGATTTTAATAAATTGTTAATGTATTTATAATTATTCAGGGCTGTGTAAATATAATATATATAATACATATGATTAAAAGTGATTTTATCACATATAGAAAATAAAATGCCACTAACACTTGCAGCATAAATAACTACATCATATATTACATTAACAACAACTTTAATGTCGTAGGGACTATCACAACCTAGTGTTTAACAATATGCGTTTTCAGTATTTGCAATGAATGTTACTGCAAAATTATCCCAATCACTGTTTTCTTCAGTCCGCGTCATTTCACTTCATTTTGGTTTTAGTGCTTAGAAATTCCCAAGCATACTTAAAATTTCCAATTTTATGTCATTTCTTCAATATTTATAATATTTATCTTCTGCTCCCCTACAGTAAGCTTAACAGCTAACAGACTTTGCACATATACCTTAGAATATCCATAGAATCGAACGCATTTCTTCTCGTGGACTCTATTACTCGTTTGCCCCAATTCCCAGGTCGTCGAATATTTTAAATACGTCAGTAATGTAACTTCTGATTCCTTCCCTCACCTCTGAGTTTCTCTCTCTCTTTCCACCTTCCTTATTTATTTCTCCTTTACTGCTTTAAAAATTCACAAAGCGGAAATTTATAAATATAGTAGCGGCAGCGTCCAACATATTAGGGCTTCATACATTTATTTTGTTATTTATCTTATAATAAACTTCAAATGAAAAACTTTGCAGCAGAAATAACCAGATAACAGAAAGCTTAGTAAAAAATCTCCTCATAAAACTTAGTGAGAGGCAATGGTTTTTAAGAATTTTGGGTTATTTTGAAGTCAAGCTAGGAATTTCATCATATTGTCATTCTGGTATGGTAGATAAATGTCATATGTTCGCCACTACCAAGGATATTAACTTCTCTTCATTGTAAACCAAATTCGCCATTAAATATCTCGGAGCCTTGAATATGCAATAACACATTTATCTTCCCACTTGATATGTTCCCCGAGACCTGCCATTTTGAATAGCTTATGAGCCATAGAGTGGCCTTAATGTAACTTGACAGCCAATCAGAGTGAACTTTACTGTGCAAGCGTAAACAGGTTCTTCCCTGTGGGCCTACAAGGCACTGTGAGTGAACTTGTGTTTTATTTATGCAGTACATTAGCAATAACAGCATCTTCTTTATGTCTCTTAAAATTGTTTTCGACTTCCTGTGACATTTTTTCGTTGAAAGAGATTATTATTCAAATAGTAGACAAGATGAGATTAAGAGAACATGCCAAGGTGTCTTGACAATTCCAAAAGAGGATTTTTGTAGACACTTTTTAGGTAGAACAGACTCTTGAGTCCATAGGGAGTGCCATAAAGTATTAAGATTGATGTATAATGAATACCGGAATGCTTAGCGAAAAGTTGATATGGTTGCTATTAAAATCTAGCGATAGTAAGAATTAAGAAACAATTACCTTATCTTCCCTTATTTGAACTGGGTTTAAAGATGCATAGAGATTTGAATATAGCAGATTAAACTGCTAGAGACGGAGGAGGATATTTCGGTACTTTAGCCTTGCTCAAGGACTGGCCGTTTGTGCCTACGCTTCCAGTGGGAGACCTTCAAGAAAGAAGACACTGAACGGCTAGGGGCGGTGAACCCCCCCCCCCTTCTTAAGGAGTTCAAGCTTCTCATAATAGCCGCCGGGAAGGATATTTTCCTTGGCGCAAGTCACTTGCACACCGCACTAGCCCATCTCGCCCAGGAATTTTCGATCCTTTAACAAAACAACGGAATGAAATTACATGGAATAGGAGAGCGGAAAATTCATGGAACTGAAATCCCGGCATTCATCTTTGCGACCAGGAAAAAACACGAAAAAAACTCAAGGAGAGGATGACCGCCTTCAAAGGATTTGATCCGTGGACCTCACAAATGCGAGTCGCAAGTAGCCTAAGCTACCCCGTTAGGTGATTTGGATAGAAAAGAGAACGAAAATGCATGCTTAATTGTGCAGAGGATGTACTCTGACAATAGGATGACATGTCTGAAAAAACCGGGAATGAGGAAATAGCTTTCATTAAAATGAAAGTTGTAAAAACAAAATATGAATATAAGGAACAAAGCCTTAGATTTTGGCTTAAAAGCATACAGGAAAAGAATATTAGAAAATAACCACTACAACTTTATACCAAAGTGAGCTTTGTATCAAATACGTTAACCAAACATTAGAACAAGCAGGGCTAGAATGAGGTTAACAAAGAGGAACTACACAGTTACGGATATGGTTATGTGGCTGTTAACTTTGCTTAATGAAGAGAACTGGCATTTATCTACATTTATCTTCATTAGCAACTGAAACTGGAGCGTTTCTATTTCACGGTTTATGGGTGTCATCTTTGTATCATATCCGCTTTGGAGAGGGAATGTGTGTGGGTTGAATGGTGCGAGAAGGAAAACGGCAGTCTCTCTTGCTCGCTCGGCAGCTTTCCGGCAGCAAATGACCAGGCACCCCGCAAATCCTTTAATCTCAGATGTTTTCCATTTTATTGTTACAAGAGCGTAACGTTAAGACCGGCTTATTTATCACGGGATATAGCAAATAAAAATAGCAAATGCAGTTTAATACACCCCCTCCTTTTTTTTTGACTCTTAAATTTATTGTCTTAATTTCAATTGCGTAACATGTTTTCATTTCAAACAGTTAACAATATTAGTTCCTTTCTACGACATAGCGATAAAAACACACTTATAATCCTAATTTTATATACACACCAAGAGCAGCCCATGTTGCCCATTTTTTGTCTTTGAACATTCGTAAAATGCTGAGTGCAAAAACAGAACAGTTAGAAGAATGAAAATTATGTTCTCGATACGAGGCCATTTGAAGTACAACCACAAAAAAGGATTTCTGAAAATGGAAATACGAAACCTTACTTTTTTAAAATGGTAAAAATAGTTTAATCTCCGATAACTTGGGAAATTGTGTAGGTTTTGATAATGTGCCAAAAATACCAACAATTTAAAATTCCCTTTAGTTCAATTTCTAAATGAATCTGATATACGACGACTAAAAGATCTAAGTATTTAGGGACCTGTGGTTCTGATTGCACGAATATTAGAAAAAAGATTCTTTGCAAAAAAATTTCAACATTTCTCGGTTTAGAACATGTTCTAAAACAAGAGAATGTAAGAATGTATGTCTTTTTAGAGGATTTCTTTATAAGTCCAGCACCGACACTGCTGGCCAAGGTTGCTAGGGAACGGAAGCTGTGCTGTTTGAATACCTCCAGCCCTTCCTGACTTAGTTTTATTCCAGAAGTTCTCAGTTGTTTCTTTCGTAGTTCAAACGACAGTGACCGAGTGACGTGAGACTCGAGGCCAACGTAGCATCTTCGTAAGTCCCATCCATTCCAACTCATGTAATTCAACTAGCCTTGAACGATGGCTTATGGGCCGATATATTTCCCCACCACAGCCATCATCAGATAATTGGATTACCCGATATTTATATGGAATTAAATCTCATAAATAAGAAATAAAATTTTAAAAGGACAAGAGCTATATCGTCATCACGTGATATTTTTGCACTTAAAGAGCAGCGAATTTTAAAAACAAGAAATAGTGCTCTACTATTTCAGTGAATGCTGCGGGACTCAAGGATTTCTAATCTTTCTCTACTTAGGAGTAATATATATATATAGTAATAGTATTTATATACTATTATAGTATTTATATACTATTATAGTATTTATATACTATTATAGTATTTATATACTATATATAGTATAGTATTTATATATATATATAAAGTGTAATTATTTGCCAATTCTTTCATATCTATTTGCAGGAAGATGCAAAATGCAAATATTCAGATGTTAATGATAAATATAGTTTTTGCGAATTTCAATGTTATACAAGCATATTTTTGTTGATCTTTACTGAAAACTACAAAGGTTTTTGGTTTCAAAACTTGATGATTAACAGCGAAATGTGTGATAAAATTCTGGAAATACTGATGTTCCTTTAAACAAAACACTCCTTGGATGCTTTAGTCTTTCATCTCAAAGAAAACGGGGAAAATCCCAAAACATTTGGTATTTTCTATCGATATGCCAGAGACTGCAAATAATAATCTGTATATCATAGAATGTGGCAGGTTGTCATATGAACTCTTGATTCTTTTCTTTCCATGAAATCTCTCTCGCACTCTGTTCTTTCCCAGAAACTTACGGGATATATTAATGGAGATATATTTAAGTGCATTTCTAGCAACCTTTAAATTATACTTTGAAAAAATGCAACACGCAGCAAAATGTACTGTGCTGCAACACCGAGTAAGAATTATAAACCTTTTATTGCCTAGATAATTAACACAACATGAAAATAGGTTTCATTTTTTGCACTAACGTTTAACAAATCTTTAAAAAGGAAATACTTTTAATTAACTTAGCTTGTATATAATTGTGCATTGAATTCTTGTAAATGATAGGTTTTTAAAAGCAGAATTGTAGAAGAAAAATGTTTCCACCGATTATATATTACTTAATAAGTCGTCCAGCACTGAGAAAGCGCAGCGAAACCCGAAAGCGATACACGAGGACATGTCTGGTCACAATTATCAAATACTTAATACAGTTTTAATAAAAGCATAATTTTCAATAAATTAAACAGAATACGAGAATCGGCTTTGTCAGGAAAACACAAGATTTAAGAGAATTTTTTTCAACATAATCACCTTGTAAATCAATACGTTTAGTCCAACGACAATCCGCCTTTTTAATACCCTCAGTAAAATAAGATTTTGTCCAACTGTGAAAAATAAGCGTCTGTCTCAGCTTCAGTCTCATCATTAGATGTGAATCTTCGTTCATTTCTTCAGGTTTGCGAACACAACCCTGGGAGCTAAAAACGGCGAGTATGACGGATGTAGAAGGACTTTGAATTGAAGGTCATGCAGTTTTGCAGCAATAATCCCAGATGTGTGTGAAGGTGTATAATCGTAATGACTTTCTTTTTCGCAAGATGTGGACGTTTAGTCTGAACAGCATCCTTCAGTTGGTCCAGTAGTGAAGCATGATGCTCCCCGGTGATGGTTCTGCCCTCCTGGAGATAGTGTACGACACTACACCACGGGAGCCCCGGAAAACCGTAGCCATGACTTTTTCTTGCAGTTGGAACCGTTTTTGCTTTCTTTAGTGCACTTTCGCTTGTTGTCGCCCACTGTTTAGACTCCTCTTTCGTCTCTGGCGTGTAGTGATGAATTCATGTTTCATCTACTGTTATGACATTTCGGAGAAACTACCTGGAATTTCGTTTAAATAAGTCGAAATACTCTTGTGAAATGTTCATTTGAATGCGTTTTTAGTTCATTGTTAACAAACGCGGTACCTATTGAGCGGAAAACTTTCTCATGCCCAAAACTTCATGCAAAATGTAATGCATACGGCCTATCGAGAGTTTTGCAATGTCAGCCAACTTGTGTACCTTTAATTGACAGTCATTGAGTGCAGCATTGTGAATTTTTCAGTCGTTGCAGTTTTGGGACATTCTAAGCACTCATCTTGAGTGCATGTACGGCTACGCTTAAATTCAGCAACCCACTTTTTAACTGTCGAAAATGAAAGGGAGGAATCCAATTTCTTTTGTATTCATGTTGGGGCTAAACCCTTGAAAAGAAAGTACCTTATCACAGCTCGTATTTCAGTTTTATCCATTTTAAAGAAAAGACTAACATCAGTTTGTTTATACGATTGTCAGAAACAGATGACGAACAGAAACAGACGCTTAAGAGCCTGAAACTTTACACTGCGCAAGCGTAGTGACCTAAAGATGATACTTAAATAGCAAGTCAGCATTTTCTACCTGCTCTTCTAGCCAAGATGTATTTATTACTGTAGTGAAGAGTCGTGTGGGCTTTTTCAAATGTGCCATAGCACAGACTTTTTTCCAGCTAACTCCATGCGAAGTAATTCTCGAATTTATATTCGGACTCTACGGTGGCCATAGAAGCTGGAACTTTTTCTTATTCGAGTATATAGTTTTTCGTGTTGCATGAAATGATTTATGGCGTAATATTCTAGAGATGTGAAAGCATTTTCTCAAGAATATCTTCTCTATAATTTGTGAGACTTTGTTTTCCTCTTCCTGGAATGAGCATTACGGTGGTTTTTCTTCGTATGAAGAGCAAGCAAAACTATAATATTCTCACACCTGAATATCTCGCTCTTTACCGATTAATTTTGAATGTCCTTTCACCGGAGAACCAGAACCTACTTTAAATGTCACCTTGAAGTAAGATTTGTTTAAAGCTTTTTGCGCGTTTCATTCCTTTTTCGTGACGCGAGTCAGTCTGGTTACGTTGCTTTTCTTGAATATTTAACTGCTGTTCCGCTTCCCGACTTTGTTCTGCTGTTGTCGGTAGCACACACAGCTGTTTTTATTACAGTGCAGGAAAACGTCACATTAGAACCCGTACTTTACTCATTTTGTGAATACCGAACTTTAAACAAAGGAAATAAAGGGCGGTGTTATTCAATTAGTTACAAAACACGAACTTCAAAAATTTTACAAAGCCATAAAATAGAATGCTTTCTGAAAAGTAAAACTACATTTTATCACTTGTTTATTTATTTATTTGCATTTATTTCTTCTGCTATCTTAAGTGAAATCTTGAACCAATATATTTACAATAGAGCGCCTTCTCTTTCAAGGATATGCACGTTTTCAGGAACGGTTAAGTGTTTTGGAAGATAAAGGCCTTGGTGCTTTTTATAGCAGAAAGCTACAATAAAATGCTGTTGCTCATTCCATAATAAAGAGTATGCCATGAGCAAACATGCTGCAATAAACTGCGGGATGTAAACGGGCGTTAATGGCTCTACTCTTAAAACACACAGAAGAAATACTTCCAGTTCTTCCTTTGTTAGGGATTTTGCTTGTTGTGTTCTTTCTTTCGCGCTGTCCGTTATGCTTTAACAGAAGCTATGAAAATTATGTAAAATTGAGGGAATTCTGTACCTCTTATAGCTTTGATAAAAATTAGGTTTACGCAAAAATAGCAACAAAAGTTGGTTCACAACAGAACGGGGCTTGTCGTGGCTGCTTGTGTTTGAACTGTTTCACTTTGGCTGCAAGTGCAAGCATAATAAATTTATTGCTATTCAAGCGATTGATGAGTGAGTTAATGCATGCTTTTCTCTCCACAAACTCGTTCGTTTAGACGGCGATTATGCCTATAAAACGCGAATTAGTGTTGTTCACTGTCATGCATTTTCCAGCTTACTTGGGGATTCAGAACTGTTAAATATATTTCGCATGGACAAAGTAATGCTTTTCCATTCTGGAAGCCTGCAATTAAGTTTGAAAAGAAAAATACCATGGTAAATAATACTAACTAAAACCTGTAGAGAACTGGCAAATACAGCGTTCGTTTATAAGGAAGCCAAACAGATCATCTTCAGGAAATGGGATAAGACAATCAACTGTTGTATGGCGAAACATTAGAAGATAGCTAAAATTGGTCGTCGCCAAATGAAATTTATCTTTGTACTCGGAGAAGCTGAGAAACCAATTTGCAAGTATCAATTTAGCAGAAATGACTTTATAACATTTCATAGATTTAATTTTAAATTTCAGCTGCACAGTACGCATAAGTGCAGACAAATTCACGCATGCAGTTGTTTGTTATGGCTTCAAATACCATTTCACTATACTTTTCCTGTAAATATGGGCAGATTCCTGCAGCAAGATTTTGTGATAACTTGACGAATCATTATTGCAGTTGATTTTTTCTTTATACAAGATGGAGCTCCACCAAAAATTCATAATCCAGAAAAGAAAACTGCTGAGAATGCTTTATGAAACACATAAATCCACTTTCCAAACATCCGGCCTCCAGATAAAATATACTCTTCATTGACTAGAGAGATATTTAATCTCTCTCTCTCTCTCTCTCTCTCTCTCTCTGTCTCTGTCTCTGTCTCTCTCTCTCTCTCTGTCTCTCTCTCTCCTTTTTCAACTGCTGCAGAATTGATGACAGCAGCTACTCAGGAAGTGCACAATACTCCCAACATTTTCTTTTGAATAATTTATATTCCCTGGAAGACGACTATTGACGATTATAGTAAAAACAATGCATTTAAATATTTTCAAGAACATTCTTTGGCAAATACGATTTCAATTATTTTTCTGTATAAAAAATTAATAGAAGTACTAGTTATGAGAACTTGAATTTTTGTATATATGAATTATACTTCGGGGTGTCTTATTTCGTAAAACTATTTCCACTTCTTACAAAAAAAGTATTTGAAGCTGTTGTTAACGGGGCCAATAAAGAGTTAATTCTTCTTTCATCCTGCAACTGAGATATAATAAAATGGTATAGTTGCTATCTTATTAGAAGTTGGAAGCTTCGAAATAATATATCTTTTCTCCTCTCATTATATCTACACACTGTGAGTGCGACCAATCACAAACGTACCATTAGATATCGTGAGAAATTTCATTTACAAATGCAGTTTATCAGAGTTACGATTTTTGCTATATCGCAATGTTTCCAATCAGAAATAGTAGGTGTGTCGAGTTGACACGGATGTTACATAATAATAATAATAATAATAATAATAATAATAATAACAACAACAAAGTAATGCTCCATATATTTTTCCTCACTCATCAACAAAGATAGAGAAATGCAAGTTTGCATGCTTTAGATCTGGTGTTTCCCCCTTGCGCATTCCGAATTGCAGATGTCGCAAATGAAATAAACGTCTAAATGGGGTCTGTTGCAGACTTCCATTTCAAGTGATGAGCTGCAATTGAATCACGAAACCGAAAGTGTGGTGAACATGCATAAGCACAGTGTGCAATGTATGGGGTTGTGCAGTGGATAGCAGCATTGTTGGGGATGAGCTGCCGAGTTAGTGTCGGGTACTCCATGATCTCCTTATGCTGTACATCCTGCCATAGCCAACACTTGAGACGTGCTGAACCGAATGCATCGGCGCACTTCCACGTCAAGACTCCTTATCTGGGTCTCTTCAAGATGATTTGTTTGGAATTTACTTCCATAATTGATACAGATACTTACGCTGTCATTAAAACCATATAATTTGATGACTATGTACAAAAAAAAACCGAAATATTTGTTTATATTTTCAGAGTTTGAACAGTTTTGAGTAAATATATTCTGAGAAAAAATGGGGGCATTACTTTTTGAACGATCCTCTTATAACATGACACTCGGATACACGTTTGGTCACTTTGAATACACGTTAAGTGGTCGTCAATCATGGAATCTTAGCTTTGTACGGAAAGTATGAGCTGCAGTTAAGGTGCCTCCACTCTGCTACCTGCAAGAGAGCTGTGTAAGTGGGTGGGGTGCCCAATACTTGCACAGTTGCAAGTTGTGGAGTGCTTGGAGCTTCTCAGTGTCCAATAGCAAGACTCTCGTTAGACCTGATCAATGTTCAGTTTATGTATATTAACATATGTAGAAGACAGCAGCTTTTTTTGGAGATATTATATTATTTTGCGCCTCGTTTGTTGATTACGTGCTACTAAGAAATCCGTTTGTTATAGCATGATAAATGTGAGAGCGCCAATTTACCAATGATTGGTCTTTTACTGGCATTTTACTCCACAACTTATACCAAGCGTTCCTTGTGTTACCGGGCCGCGGATAAGGCGTATGCTTGCTCCGCGCACTGTCTATTACAATGGGGATCTTCCATTCTAAAATTTCCGCTTTACTTATCCGTAGGTGATAGTAACATGCACTATAATCACTAATCTTTTTAAAAGTGGTGTTCACCTGCATTCAGACATTCCTGATATCTTCGGATGAAATTTCTTTTTCGCTTCTTAGGTTTAGCGTTTAGCGATCCCGTTGTCCTAAACTAATTAACCAGACTTCTAACAGTTTCTGTATCTGGAACGGGAATACCAGGAAATTTCTTCTGAAATTGACTACACACCTGTCAACATGATTCTGTTTTTGCGTATGTATCGCACATAAAATTCGTTGTTCAAGCGTGAATATTTCCGTGGGCATTTCAGTGGACAAAAAAGAATAATCTAACGTAATTCACGCACAACACAGATGCCTTGAATAAACTTCCACTTTTAAGATCCATAATAGACTCTTAGTCTTTACAGCTCGAACAGAAGGCAGCAACTGACAGAGTATAATACAGCTGATAAAGTAGCCTTGAGTTAGTTAGTGTGCTACTAGAATAAGTAAGTGTAAGCGAACTACGCATATACGCGATCTATGGCCCGGCTATAAGGGAACACGGGTTGTTTTAACTTTACAATTTGTATGGATTAGTAGGCCCTTTGTTTATTATTTATCACCAAAGTGAAATATTTTCCATTAAAAATACTTTTCGCTCTTAAAAATGATTTTAAACTATAGAGAACCTCCCTGAGTAGTTTCAGGCACCAATGCCTATTGGAGCAAATGTTAAGCATTCTTTAACCCGTCGCCTGGAATTTCTATTTTTCATCATTTAATTTCTGTGCATCCAAATTTGAACTTTTTTTTTTATTCCGCAATGCTTATATCCTGATAACTAGATTGTATGTCAGGATATACTCCGGATTAATTTTTATTTATTCCTCTTTTACATTTATCAACGATTTTTATATTTTACAGATTTTAAAATCTACAATACTAATACTATAACTAAACAAAACTAAAACTTAAAAAACAAAAACTACACCGGTACTGGAAACCAGCAATGCGGCTATTTTAACTATAATGTATAATTAAACCTACAATTGCTACTGGTACCCAGGTCCCCCCCCCCGCATTTATATTTCAAACAACGAGCTTTTTAGATGTCTTAACTTTTGCAATTAGCTACATTTACAATTAATTAAATTACAGTTTTTATACAGTTTCAAACAGCGAGCTTTTTAGATGTCTTAACTTTTGCAATTAGTTACATTTACAATTAATTAAATTACTGTTTTTATACAGTTTCAAACAACGAGCTTTTTAGATGTATTAACTTTTGCAATTAGTTACATTTAAAATTAATTAAATTACAGTTTTTATACAGTTTACTATCAGAAATCTTCATTTTTGCTGACGCTCGGTGTCCGAGCTGCTCCCCATCGGAATTCCAGGCAACAGGACCTGGACATCAATGGAATTGCTGCCGGTCTCAAGCAGCAGCTATACTGACCATGGTGTGTTGACAGTGTAGTTTCCTTCTCTTCTCTTTTACCTTCTTCTTCTACTTTCCAACTTTTATCTGCACTTTCATCATAGATTTGGATTGGTAGATGGTGCTTTTTACTTTTATGCTTGTTCTTTCTTCCTGTTCTGCTTTTCCATATACTCCTTATATTTTCTTTCTTTCGTTCTCGATCTACTTTTTCTTCTCCTCTCAACTGCTTTCTTTCCGCCCGAAGACTACCATTATTCTCTTCTTCTGTTAATTCTATTCCCTTCTTCTGATTCCATTCGGAAGTTATCTTCATCTTCTTGTTTTTGAACTAACTCTTCTTGTGTGTGTGTATCTCCACATTATATACACACAATATATCTTGTCTTTCTCTGATTCTCTGTGATCTTCTAGGGAAATGTACGATTTTGACAGTTGGATATTCTCTCTTATTTGATTTTTATTGTTTATATACTCTTCTGCCATTTTAGACGATATTTTATTTGTTAAATCATTCAATACCCTAAAATCATCTTCATCTTTCATTATATTCCAAATGTATTTCCCTGCAAGTAGTCGTCTTTCCTCAGCTACATCCGATTGGTATTCGGGGCACTCGAATGAAACACTTTCCGATGTATCGTTAACGTTACAAACCGAACATGTATTATTTGCTTGTAAATTAAATTTTTGCAAATTTGAACAACATGGACCGTGTACTGTTAATTAATGTACTAAACTTACTGGGTTGTATATGTTTATTATAATCTTTGTTTTATGAATGGAAAGATTTCATAAACTCTTCTACCTTCTTTTATTTCATCCCATTCTTGTTGCCATATTTGTAATAGGGTCTTTGATTTATTTTTTATTTCTACAAATTTTGGCAATAATGTCCATTATTTTTAATTATTTTATTTTTAAGCCAGTAAGAGGCTGCTCTTAAACAGATTATATAACCTATTGGCCATATGTCCAAGATTACTAATAGTCCCATTGTAGATGTGTCCCATTGAGATACCTCTGTACTTTGAATGACATTTTTCTTTGGGAGCTCCTTAGAGTGCGTCTAGAATATATATTGCGTGCCTATTCCCCCAAACTCCTCCATAGTTTAATATTGCTGCCAAGATGCTGTTGTGATAGATTTTTATTCCATCATCTTGTATATCGATGTGTCTGTATCCAATATTGATCAACTAAAACATAACTTTTTCTGTTCGAGTTCTTGTATTTTCTACGTAATTCTTATAGTTTATTTTTATCCAAATAGATACCTATATATTTATTTACTGTTTGTCTTTTATATTAGTACTGTTAATTTTAATAATCGGGTTTCTATTTAAGCTTTCTTTTAAAACATACATGGTGATTTGTGAGGCACTATTTCTAATTTTACTTTAATGTACCAATTGTTTACATGATCATTATAACATTCTATCCCTCTTCTATTTCCTTTCTACTGTTTCCTTTTATTATTATTATTATTATTATTATTATTATTATTATTATTATTATTATTATTATTATTATTAGTAAATAATCTGCATATGCGATAATCTCTTTCGTACTGTCTAATCCTTCTAATATCTCTATTAGAGATTTGAAAATATGTCCCATAGTATCTGCCGTAAAATTGTTCCTTGCGGACATCCTTTGGCGATTTCCATTGTAATAGTATATTTTACACCTTTAACATATATTCTTCTGTTTTTGTAATAATTTATTAGCGAATTATAAATGCATTCTGGATGTATGTTTTTCCTTAAAATTTGAAAGAATGCAGCCACCATAAGTTATTAAACGCTCCCGCAATATCGAATATATCTTATATATTTTAATTTGTTGTTTTTGCAGTCTCTGTTGCCTCATTAATGACGTCCTATGTTGACTTGCCTTTTCCAAATCCAAACATTTTAATATTCATCGATTCTTTTGCTGAACAGTTTTCCTTGAAATTTGCCCATAAAATTTAGTAAGTAAATAGGACTATAGGATTTCGGCTGATGGGATCTTTGTAAGACCACATTCGCTTCCTTCCAGCAATAAGACAACCTTTAGACAGATGATACAGGTACGGAGTAATCTGATCTTCAGTCCTCAACACTTCCGACTTCCTGGTGATTTGTTCTTCTTAAATTCCTTTATAATGTTTCTTATTTCAACTTCATGGGGATAAATGACACCTTACACTATATTTTCAGTAATTAGTTAATTTCTTAATTTACTGTGCCCTGGGTTGTCATTTCCTTTATTATCATTAGGTAGTAATTTTAGAAGTGGAAAATTTATAGAAGCTATTCAATTTACCGACATTTTATTATTTCCTTTATCCACAGTAGATGTTACTTCTGTGGTTTTTACTTTCTCCGTTATTAATTTGTAAGGTGTACCACATATACATTTTTCCATGCAGTTTTGCGATATTTTCCTAATATTTTTTTCTACTTTCTATATACTTGTTTAAGTTACTTTCTCTTTCTGAGGCAATGGTAGATTTCTGATAAATTCTTCTAGCTTTTCTAACCAATCTTCTTAATTTTAACAGGATATTGTTACAAAATGTTACTAAGGAGTAATTGTTTTATTAGTTCTGGGTATGCTGCACTTCATAGCCTATTGGGTCACTTTGGTTAGTTCTAATGCTTTATTGTTAACGTCATCTTGAGGTTTAGGTATTGTAGGCAATTTAAATTCCATTTTGTTATCCTAATTTGCTTTATATTGTGGGGTATTTTATTCTCAATCCATCTTTGTTCTAGGTTTGTATTGATGTATACGTCGAAATAAATTATATTAGGATTACTTGACGTCATTGATTGACCTACAATTTGTAACAAATTTGCTTATTCTTTTATTTGTCAATGTGATATCTGTGCTAGATGTAGCTCCTGCTCTATTATTGTGAGTCGGTTACATGGTTTGTTCTCTACATTTAGCTGTAGCTCCTCCATTACCTCCTGCAGTAGTTGCCCTTTTCGTCCTTTTGCTGTTCCACCATTGGGAATGTGCATTAGCACGCCCCATGTATATTACTGGAGAATTATTACAACCATCCTATATTTCAAACTCATTATTCCGGCTTTAACTTTTAATACGTTTGCCTGAACTCAAAACCACACTTTGTGTAGACACATTTTTTAGAACATGCTGCGTAACAGTTAACAGGCTTTTTTATTTAAAGCTTAAAGTAGTTGAGGCAATGGGTTTAATTTTTACGTCATTTTGCAATTATGCGCACTTTTATATTTCTTTAAAATTAATCAACAATTATAATTAAAAGCCATGGTATGTAAAACAATACTTCGAACAAATTTATAAAGTTTTGCAGAAACATTTTTATTTTTTTGGGAGGAGATAGACTTTTAACAATTGCTTTGAATCGTCAAAATCTGAATATATGTTTTAAAACAACAGTGAAAAGTCGACGAATAAAGACAAGAGGTTTTACATGTATTGCCTACTAGAAGCCCAAACAATATTTTATTCAACTCTTAAATCTCCAAGTTAATCCATAAAAATTTTCAAAATTTTACTTCGATGTTCCCTTAAGTACATACTCATTATTAAACACAGCAGCTGAAACTTTCATCAATGCCTACTATGAAAGTTGGTGGTACACAGCAATAAGGGACAAAAGGAAAAACCTTTAACTAGCTAGTGTTAGGTTCAAAAGCTTTCACTTGTGTGAATATTCTGGCGTTGCATGACAAGAATAGCGCTACTAACATAGTAACCTACTGGAAGCATGTTGTGCACAATTTCCATATTAACAAAAAGGATAGAATACTTCAAACATTTCTAAATCACGCAAAATAAAAGTGGAAACGTTGTAAATGTAATATACACAAATCAATAAGAAAACTGCAGCTAGGCTAGAACGGACGAGAAACTTTGCAAAGAACCACACGCCGCGCATATGCGATAACTTGCTACATTTTTATCAGATATTCAAGAAGCAGCCAGATAAATTCAGGGGTGGAGTCGTTTAAGGTTAGGTATATTGTACTATTTGGAACCATTTTGACAATACCCCGGGACGCAGTAGCTTACTGCACACAGACTTTAAAAGTCCATGCAAAATGTTGCACGCAAGGTTTTCATTACATTCTCACGGTACGAGGACACCGATAAATCAAAGAATTTTGACCAACTTTCCAATGCGGCTTTGACCCTTCATGTCTTGTTTTAACTGCTCTTGCCCTATCTTCGGTGTTAAGGCGTTAAGTTTAACTGCTGAACATTGTGAGGTTAACTGCTCACCTCCATTTGAGAGTTAATTTAATGACCAAAGACAGAGCTGTGAAGTCTTCCTCGCGGTCGCTGAATGATATAGCTATGAATGGTTGTGCCTCTCCTTCAGAGAGAATGCTTATGAAACAGGTCAAAGGGCGACAGAGCTTAATGTTTCCCAGCAAAATGCGCTGTCACTCTGCATCGACCAGCGTACTGTTCCGCACCTTCCATAGATCATAGATCCAGTTTTCATCTTCATTGCGCATCGAAGGCGCCGTCCATAATGACAGATTATCAATACTAGGACTGCTCTAGGCTAAACAGCTCATGCCCAACAGCCTGCTAGTATGGCATATGACACATTCCTTTCACGCCTTGATTACAGCGTAGCCCCTCTGTTGACTTAATTCACAACCTCAGTTTTCCTTTGTTATTGATAAGACTTTGAATGTGACAAACAGTAGAGCCTGTAGTTGTGCTATGGTGCGTTTAGAAAACCACTTACAGGCTGAAGTTAATATGCTCAAAATTTCCTAACTTAAAACGAATTAATAAAATGTAGTTGAACAAATTCATAATTTCAGGTTACTACATATCATAAACTTAATACTTTATATTATTTTGTCTGCTTATTAATGCATACAATTAACGGATATTTACTTTTTAATTACAGTGGGGTGAACATTTACATATTTTGTGTCGTGGTTAATATGGCTGGCGTGTGTATTTGCATATATCACAAAGGGAGGTTGCTTCCCTGCCCCAGTATATAACAGAAGTCGGTGCTTATGTTCACGAGTGAAGGAAGACAAACCCACAAGTGTATGTTTAGTAACGCTTGCATATTAATTTCTCCACTAACATTTTTTTTTTCTCTCTTAGCAAGAGTTTTACTTAGGAACACGCAAGCTAAATGGGGTTCAGTTCACACATGTATTTGGACAAACTTAATGCTTCGTGACCATGTAATTTTAATATTTCGTCTTTGCGGAAAACTCTTTCTTGCCATTTACAGATCTCTTGACAAAATGTAGAGTTTACATTTTCTCATATCTCTTGACGAACGAGGAATGCTAATTTGAGTCATAATTTCTCCTCATTACCGCCACGGGTGGCCGAGGTCGTTAAGTCTCGGACTCGTGAGCGGGAGGTCTGGGTTCGAATACCGCCAGGACCGTCCTTCCTGACTGAGGTTTTTCCAGGTTTTCCTCAGTTCTCATAAATGGCAAATGCCGGGGAGGTACCCTAAACTTTGGCCTGGAACGATTCCTTCCATAAAAATAAATCCTTTCCTAATATATCATTTCATCTCATGTATCATCAGTGTCCATCGCCTGTGGTACCTCTGTAGCAAAAACGGGCGTAAAACACCATTCATTCATTCATTCATTCATTCATTTCATTCATTCATTCATTCATAATTTCTCCTTTTCTTTTACAGCGTATTTCGAAAAGAGTTTGTTTTCCTGAATATTGCAGGGCATTATCCATAGCCTCAACTCTCCTCTGTGATGTTGGAAAGAAGCTGATTGTTAATCCAATGCTCAAAGTTTATGAAGTTCATTTGACCATGATAATCTCCCGAGTTTTTGCCTGCTTGAAAAATTAATAATAAATTCTTCACAAGCACTATTTTGGATCCTGCATGAACGACAATGAGACGGTTACGAAAATTCGGCTTAGTCAATACGGCTGGTCGACTTTCATTTTGACAGTATTTCGTAATTGTTAAAGTATTGTCCACCCAAGTCTCATATATTAAAATGAAAAATGAACTCTTGGAATAATGTAACTACAATAGCAAGAATTAGAGAAGCAGAAATATATATATAGAATAGCACGATTCTGTTCGCTAAAATGGCGTATTGCTTTTAGATACATCGCCATTCCATTTATGTTTGGCTTTTCATTAATATTTTCATTTAATTTAGCCACTTTTTCCATTTGTAGCTCGTTTCTTTAAGAAATCGTCTCAGAAAATGAATCCTTAAGGAAATGCAATCCTTTCTTTTTCGAACATCATATAAGAATTTTGGACATGTAAGAACTTTCTTTATCGCTAAATAAACTTCGTTTATGCAGCGTATCCCATTCTTGCAAAAAAAAAAAAAAAAAAAAAAAAGAATATCCGAGTTCACTTTTGTATGCTCCAGTCTGCTCCAGTCTGCTCCAGTCTATTTCCTGGAGTAGGCAGAAGACTCGCCGGTTTCAACCCCTTCTCTTCTTACCCTGGTACTTGTTCTCACTGGAACACCGGTATAGTGGGGTACACGTAAATTTGATTGTTTTAATGTACATTTTATTGCCTCGACTCATCACATGCAGCTATCAATATTCTCAGTTCCTCGAGCTTTACTGTGTATAATTTTTCATTTCTTTCGTTGTTGTGGTAGACCCATTATTTATAAATATGCATATACAAATATATATACATATATATATGTATATATGCATATATATGTATATTCTGCTTTTGATAACGCAAAGAGATGGTCAGACTCTCTAAGTATTTCCATAGATGATACCCATGCAGTGCGTAATGTTTTACTTAGCAGATAAAACCTTCCTCTTCCCGCATACGTCGCTAGCCATCTCTCAGCTTCAAACAGTGCCTAACGAAAGGAAGTATTGTGGGGGTGTAGGAATCGGTCGTTGTATTTTCCGACATCGTCATTGCAGTTCAAAAATCAGAACGATTCCAAGAGCAATAAAGGAAGTATTGAAGAAACAATGGGAAGGTTTAAGAGTAGGCAGTCTCTTGTTGCAACACTTCCGAAGAGACTAAAGGATTCTTAGATTGGTTGGTGAACCTCGTACAAGCAACAACTTAAAAAAGAAATGATGAGTTTCTGTGCATTCCGTGTTATTAGAAAACATGTTAACATTTTTCTTATAAATTTTATCGTAATCCTTAATACGCATCGGACTTTTTTCTTTTCTTATTGAAAGTCGGAAGAAACCTTGTAATGTTCTCTTTTAAATTTCATCAATTCTAGTTTCCCGGGCACATAACATTATTTTGTATAAAAGATTTTTTCTTTTCTATTGGTATTATTTTACAGGGCAATGCTCCTTCTTATTTTACATATCTCTAAATGTAATTTTATTTCTAATCCCCTTTTAACAATTATTGAAGAAAATTCCTTTCCCCTCATTCAAATTTTAGTTGAATTGCAAATAAATCGATTATATATATAATATAATATAAATGTTAAGAAGAATGAAATAACCCTCATGAGTAATATAAAATACAATGAACAAGTCTGTTCAGCGCTTGAAAATAAACTCACTTTAGTTTGCTCTTTCGATGGTACTTCTCGAAAAAGGCCTATCAGCCCTTAATATTAATTTATCCATGTTTAATCTGTGCGCATTTCTTTTTAAGTGTTAACAGTCTGGCTCATTTTATACACATATATAATAAAAAGAAATATATCTGATAAAATTATATATGAAAAAAGAAGTAGCTCTTGAAACAATGCATCTAAAATAACAAGAACTAGAGAAGGAGAAATAATATCGCTATATTTCTAATCGCTTGTGTTTTATATAAATGGTATAATTACAAACGCGCGCGCGCACGCGCACACCCACACTCACACTCACACTCACAATCTCATTACATATAATGGGATTACTTCCTCATTTCCTGCTCGAATTTGATGACTTTGACACTTGTCAATGCCTATAAATAACAGAAAGGTACTCGTGCAGTAGAGAATATAAATTGAACAAAAACACTTTTGCTGCAGCATATTTCGCAATGGATGAGCCTTCCCAAAGAACAAAACTGAAACTGCTAAGCAGTGACCCATGCCTCTGACTCCAAGGGAGCAAATGCCGTGCGAGTCACCTATGCGGGTGTCATGGCGCTGTGTCAATTTTCATGGACCGGCAGTGGTTGCAGCGTTTGACGTTCTATTGTTTTATTGTAACAAGTGAAAACCGGAAATGTACCTTCAGCATCACTTTGTGGTACTAAGCTTCGA